>CAEGAD010017373.1:0-37329 GCA_903067055.1 Poeciliopsis paucimaculata | reverse complement strand
CATGCATTATTACATCATTTCCATTAAATCAGTGTAAAAAGGTCTTCAAACAATATTATCGTTTATCGCAATAATTTTTGAGACAATTAATCGCTCAGCAAAATTTGGTATCGTGACAGGCCTAACAACCATGACGGACTGTAATGAGGATTAAGTTGTTAAAGTGCTGCTCCGGTCGGACAACAACTTCAAACGTGTAAGCTGTGCGCCACCGTTAGCATCCATGTTTACTTCTGCAAACACTGAGCACTTCTTCTTCTTTTTATGGTGGATGGCAAAACACTGAGAACGCTGATGCTGTTGCACCCTCTACTGCGCATGTGTGACACTTTCAGGTCGTTTGCCCGTTCACATACAGGTCGGCCCTGGCAAAAAAAATCTGATTTGACCAAAAATTGGAATTGGGTCACTTCAGGCTGCAGTGTGAACGCAGCCTTAAACTAAACTCCTGTATCTTTCTGAAACGTTACCTGTAAGTCAGTTGAATAAGATATTTACTCTAAAACTAGACCTAGAATACTTGATAAGATTTTGTGTTTTTGCAGTGTCATCTCCTGGTTTAGTGAGACATCCAGACAAGCGCAATAAAAGTGTGCAGGTGTTTACAGTTTGCACTGTTTTCAACAATTCTCCAATTTAAAATAACTCCTGCTGAGAGTAAACACAGTCTACAGTCATTTGAACAGCCAACTGAAAATAAAGAAGAAAATAAAAACCCCACTCTGAACACATAGCTGTCAGCCAAATGTGTATAGCAGTGTGACAACATGGAAGAAGCTGTAAATCGAGCTTCGCTTTGACACCTTTTGTCCAAAAGAGAGGAGAAAAGCTCGTAATGAACTGACTTACGCAAGAGGAAAAGCAAGTCTGAAACACAAAACATTAATGCTTTGATTTGAATTTATGTGCTTGGGGTTCAGACATTTTCCATAAATGAAGCTAATTCATTTTCTCCTACATGCACTTAATTTGTCACTAGAGGCATCTTTATGCGAATGATTCATATGAATAATTGTCTCGTCCTCGCTTTGCCAGTGACCTTTACAAACCCACAGCAACGTAAACCCGCACATACTTATAGCCTCCGGGTGTTGGAAACCTTGACCAAATTATTATTTCTATTTTTCTCAAAATGCCCCAACGTGGTGTTCATGTAATGTGTACTGTTCACACACAATAAATCAGGACCACAAAAAAGAAATCCGCTACAAAGCTGAAACGAACCCAAACTAGCAGCCTTAATGAGAATGTTTGAGAGTCAGGACTAAAACAGCAACTTTAATTTGTGGATTCTGAATATTAGGAGACATTAAAAGGGATCTGGCTCCTACTGTGGTTTAATTATCTAAATATGATCTTTAAATGCAATAAAAATATAACTAATTAGCAGTGATGGACAATAACAAAGTACATTTACTTGAGCACTGTACTTTAGTATTTATTTTTGGGGAACTTATGACTTTTGACTCACTACACTTCTGTTGTCCTAATGCCCGCAAAACCAGCTGTCCAAAAGTCCAGTAGTTCAATTTAGGTTGCTAGGTAACGGGCTGAGCTTCGGTGGGGTTGCTAGGTAACAGCCAGGCTCCTGTGGGGTCACTAGGGGCAGTGCTAATTTGTGACGTTTTTGAAATGGGAATATGTCGTTACTCGTTCCTTTTGGCTCAGCAGATCTTTGCGTTTTTCTTTATTGACTCGCGATTTTGGGGACATTTTAAATAAATAAAAAAATAGCTTTCATTTTTTAAATAGCATTTTATGCTGAAGTTTTTACAAGTAGTGTGGATCCTTTGAAGCAGAGCATTAAATGCAAATTGGGTCATCACCAGAACCACCAGAATCCAAGAATGACTGAAGACCCAAAGAGTCATCACAGTGCAAGAACTTTAGAAAGCTATGAATAAATAAATGAACAGTCACATCAGGGTGCCACGCTGATGCAAGGGATTGATTAGATAGATTATCCAAAACAAATTCTGTGATATCTGACTTAAAATAAGTTGTTTTGTTCTGCTGGAAAACAGAATATTTAACTAAAACTACAGTTAGATAATTTGTAGCATCTAAAATGTAAATTTATTTCTCATTAGCACAAGTACAAAGATAAATGTTAAAACTGACTCTTTATTTACTTTGGGAAAACTCATCTTAACTTTCAGATGAGTGGTTGGAGGCATGTTTACCACTGCGTTGCATCAGCTTTTCTTTGAACATTTGATGCACTTGAGGACTCAGGAGACGAGTTAGAAGAAGCAAAATAACTTGAAGTTTTTTTTCTCGTTGTCAGATTGAAAGTACTCAACATTTTTGGACTGCTTTGCTGCCATTTTCTTCTGTTTTAACGCTCCAAATTGTCAGAGGGAGACACTTTGGAACAATTAGATGGTTTAGAATCAGAATTACTCACCACTCTTGTTGGAAATGGTGCAGAATAAATCCTGATAGAGACATAAGCAAGATGCATAAATGGAAAGCAAACTGCTCACAGCACTCGTTTTTACCCTAAAAGTTGCAGTGAAAGATTTGGTGACGAGTCCGTGAAGTTTTTAATTTAAATTATGACTAAGACAGAAAATGTTCTGTTCTTTCTCTTAATGCCAGTCCTTGCATTTTGCTGTTCCAGACACATTAGTCTCAGTAGCCTGCAGGTCAGCGTGTCCAAAATCAAATTAATTAACGATACATCACAAGTTTACAAACTCTAAACAGTTTTTCCCAATATTATGTCACATCAAGGAGAAATATTGCGTGCTGAGCATTAAAGCTTGTATTAAAGATGATTAATCTTAATGGGGTGAGTTGTCAACATTCATTTGCGTTATAATGCATTTGGAGTTATAAATGTAGCACGCTACACTGAGCAATATGTCACTATTTACATTTTAAGTGAGATTATTCCAGTTACACTAAATGTTTATGTACATTTTTCTGTTGGAGGTAAATAAATATACATCATATTGATATTTTTTTGCCTCCTGCATCAATAAGTTGGCCTGACAGCTTCCTCATCCGCCCTTCGCTGCGTGTCCTCAGGGTGCTGCAGAGCGAGTACAGGCGACTCAAGTGGAAACACGAGGAGGCAGCGGCGCTTCCCATGCTAACCGAGGCTGGTGAGGGCGGCCCTGGGTCGCCCACAGCGGGCGGGGCGCAGGATGAAGAGCTGCTGGCTGAGGCGCGGGTGCTGCGGCAGCACAAAACGCGCCTGGAGACCCGGATGCAGATCCTGGAGGACCACAACAAACAGCTGGAGTCGCAGCTGCGCCGACTCAGGGAGCTACTGCTACAGGTAAACCCGTTTAAATCAGCGATTTAACAGCGATGCAATCAGGCTGAATTTCAGGTTCAGACTTTTTAATGATTCTCTTGTTTTTGGTGAAATGAACTTTAATGTTTTAAAAATCTGATTTATTGTATCTGTTCAGGTTTGAGTTAATAATTTCAAGGAAGAAAATTATGCATTCATGTCAAAATATATGGATAAATCCCACTTAAACAGCTGCACCACAACCGTTAACCTCAGACTGAAGCATTGTCCAGAAACTTTTAGAGTTTTCTGACGTTGGCGTCTTTTATCCACTCCCACATCATCGTTGATGGTCACAACAAAACAAACACTGGTTTCAGAATTTTGACTTTGATCTACCTCCAAATTAATCTGTTTCCCTGATTTTCTTTCCTCCAAACTCCAACTGTTTTCTTTGAATTTTCACCTCAAATGCCAAATTTAGTTTTTCCTCTGAATTATTTTTTTCTCTGATTTTTGACTTTAATTTCCAGCTTTTGACTTTTCTCAGATTTCAAATTATATTTCTCTGAAATCCAACTTCTTTTCTAAATTTAGTTTTTTCCTACAAATTCTGACCTTAATTGTTTGTTTTTCACCTTTTTTTCCCTCCAAATTCTGATATTTGTCTCTGAATTAGAAGTTTTTCACAAACTTTTTTGTTTTTGAGATATTTTTCTTGCTTTTAACAGCTACTGGTGTCCAAATTCAAACTTTTTTGGCACATTTGAGTTAATTAGAGGCTAACTTTTAAGACCTCATCTTACATAAATCTCTGACGTATCCTTTAATTATTGTGGCATTTAGCAAAATAGAAATAAGTTTGGTCATTTTAATTAAACCTGACGCATGAAAAGTGTGGTTTGATTAAACTTTAGCAAACTGAGAAAATAAGTGTTTTTTTTCTTCTTATTCAGTTGAGTTCATTTTATCTATATTGCACAAATTCACAACTAATGTCATCTCAAGACACTTTACCATACAAACAAAAAATGGTATCTGTAAATCACAAAATAGACCCAAAATATAAAGTAAGTCAGAAATATTAAGTAATTGTAAAACAGATGTTCAGCAGAGGATGTTCTCTTTGAAATGCTGCTCTGTATGTGTTAATTAAGAGATAAAATACTTCATAAATTCAAATTTTTGCATCTAGTTTTTAAAAATCATTATACGTCTTAGACATTCCACAATAAAAATTAAAGCTCAAAATTGATATATATTCACTTCTAAACACAACTGTAATCATTCTGCATCTATATCATATAAAGTCTGTGTATTTTGTGAAATTCCCCTTTAATTTAATAAAGTTTTGTTTGTGCATCGTGTTAGGTTTGCATGTTTTTCCATTTATTTGGTTCAAGTTCAGTTTCCCAATAGGAGCTGCTCCGTTTAATCTGAAATAAATCACCATTAACTATTTATAAAACCAAAGAAGAAGAAAACACAAATCCCTCCGTATGTGATGCACTGGGGTTTGTCTTTGTATTTGTGTGTCTTCTCACAAGTTCAACAAGCAGATCCCTTTCTCCATCAGGTGTTCTGTGTATAAATTATAATGGAAGAGTCTGTTTTATCGTTGATGAAAGAGAGCATGACTGAACCGCATTGACAGCGTCCATTATTCTGCAAAGCATTTATCATATTTCTGTGTGCAGCATTAGACAGTTAATATCAAGTGTCACTGAGTGGCATGAAGATCAATCCTTCTAGGTGTTTCTTTGTTCCACAGTAACTTTATCTCTCATTTCTTTTTCTGCATAGATGAAAAAAAAAAAAAAATCAAGAGTTTTAATATTTATATAACTGCATTCATATGAGTGCAGAAAGCAACAATGAATAAAGAGGGGAGGGGACGGGAGTACAAAGAGGTACAGCACAAAAAGACGAGGTTGAACAGACACTGACGGGTCGTATTAAAAGATTCACTGCAATATGAAGGAAATGTATAACAAAGAGAGTGGGAGCTGACTCATGCTGTTACCATTATGACATTGTGTAAATTATTAAGTAAGAGTAACTAAATTGCACATTCAGGTCAGTGAATGAGGGGAAAGCAGAGGGACAAAGATGAGAAAGACACTAAGAAAGAAGGACGGGATGCTGCCTCTTATGTTCACTAAGACTTGGAAATTGAAAGTAAACAGAAGAGAGAGCAGGAGGAGGAGGACGACGAAGAGGAGGGGAGAGCTCAGCGTATTCCTGGTTGTGAGGAAGAAAAAAAATGCTGTTTGACTTATTTTTCTTTGTGGAAGAATATCACAGATTAATTTCTCTGTAAAGTCTCTGGAAGCCGTAATCTGAATGTGTGAATCCGTTTCGACTCTCTGCAGACGTTAAGCTCCTCCAGAGGACGGCTTCCGTGTTGCTAAAAACAAAAACATGCCATGTTGCATTTTATATTTTTGTGTTGCGTTGTGCATGTTTGATTGGGATCCTAAGCCTTTTGAGCTGCAAGTTTTAGAGCAACGCTGACATTTTAAGTTTTGTTTAAAGCAGAGGTGTCCAAAACTGACAAATTTATTACATTGGAAATGCATAAAAGGATTTAATGTGATTCTTTTGTTGTTGTTGCTTTACCTGCTCAACAATAAACATTTTTTTATGAAATCTGCATATTGTTAAAGACTGAAAACATAAACAGTCTTCATACTGTTGCCTTATTAGTAGAAAAACAAATAATTTTCCATTTTTTGGGTGATCAGATCAATTTTTACCACTTTGACTTGTTTTCAGGGACCAAACAAAATCCTTTCAAGGGCCACAAATGGCCCCGGCCCACACTTTGGACACCCCTATTGACACCTCTTGAACTTTTTAAACAACTTCATATAATATATTTTATTGGGATATTTATTTTTATTTGATCAACACAAAATAGAAACTATTTGTCACGCGTCATTTTGATAAACAACTCCTCTATTCTTCAACTTGGAACTAATGAAATTTCACAAATTCATGGACTATTATATTCTACTAATAGTCCAAAACTAAATCTATTTGATTTGCTGTGGTAAGACCTTAAAATGAATGTTCATAGTAGCTCAATACTATGACATAATTAGCAATAAAAAGTTTTTTCCACCAGAGACGTTTCCCTAAAGACCTGCAGCTGCAATAAGGTGTTTCTACAAAGTGTTAACTCAGAGGGTCTGAATACAATCACAAATTTAGTTTCCAATTATGCACCTTCTGTTGGTCTGTGATAAATCCAGTTATGATGTCCAAAGGGTACAAACACTTTGGCATTGCACCATACAACCCGTTCTTTTATCCTTTTATCCGAAATGACGTTACAGCTTTATATAGGTGAAGACCTGTAAATGAATGATTGTTTTATTTCTTCTTCCAGCCCAAAGATGACTCGGAGGCGAACGGATCTGAGCTGTCGACGCTCTCCTCTCCGGTGTCAGGAGGCGGGCGCCAAGGGGAGCCGCCCAGCAGGGAGACGACCGACACCGAGGCGGCAGGTCACCGTCACGCAGCCAGACTGAAACCCGCAAACATGCTGAAGGAGAATAAAACACACATTTTCTGCAAAAACACACAAGCTTACCCAGCATTTATAGCTTAGTTTCCACCGCAAATACACTTGAATTAAGACAAAATTTACAAGTAACTTCTTATATGTAGCTTTTTTTAGGTCAGTAACTCCTTAATGTTGATGAAAAAGTGCTGGTTCCTATATCTTGTTTTAAGTGAAATAATCTGCGATTGGAATTACTGACGTAAATGAAACTCCTATACGTTGATAAAACGTTAAGTTCGTTCTGTCTTATTTTAAACACATTCAGATATCTGCAGTAGAAGCTGAATTAGTTGGTGAGGTTGTGTGTTTTTCCGGTGCTAACGGGTTGAAACCGTTTGTGTCAGGAGACGATTTGGAGCGTGAGGAGGACACCGTGCTGCAGCTTCAGGAGGTCATCGAACAGCTGAGGAACGTCTTCCCCTCCGAGCCGGGTGAGTACATCCAGCCTGCACCCATCTCTGCCCCGGGGAGCGTGAGACATGGAGAGGAGAGCAAATATGTACTGCTGCGGGTCGATAGTCAGGGAGGGAGGGACGGGGAGATTAAATGGCAAAGAGGAGGAGGGCGATAAGAGTGACACATCGACTGTTGCTAAGAGAAACGGTTAGCGTCACTGTCAGACTTATAAATCATCTCAATGCTTGTATGATACAGTCTGCAAGGCCGTTTGGCTGCAGATTTCTTAGTCTGTTCTTTTAATCTTCCGCTCCTACGTTTCTTTTCTTCTTTAATTTCAGGCACCACATCACACATCTAACCTGTGAGGGAGATACAGGAGCAGAATGACAGCCTGAAACGAGGCCCGAGGTCAGGCGGCGACACGTCAGACCCTGCGACTGCCACGGCGCCGACATTAAGAACTAACCCTCGTCCGGATCGCTGTGCACTAAAAGCCTTTCTCATGCAAACTGCCAGAGGCTCACGCTGACGCCCTTTTTGGCCAGGCTGCGCTTCATAAGCTCAGTGACAGCATGCTAAGGAGACAAGAGGAATATATTGTTAGCAGAAGGTCAGGGGGTAAAAAAAACTCAACGCCCAACCAAGACACTGTGCTTACCAGTATTTGTGTAGACGTTCAGAGGTGTGAAGCTTTATATCAGATCAGAGCACAAAGTCCAGAAGAAGAACTGGAAAAATACAAAACTGGAGGGGAACGGGATCACTAGTGTACGACTTTGTTTCAGGGCCATTAGAGACAGAAAGAAACGAGTAAATTTCAGAGAGAAAACTTCTAAGGTTAATCTCAGAAATGTTCAACTTCTCCAAATCAGACATTTCTGAAATTACTGAGGTTAAATTTAGACTTCATTCACAAATCCTAGTCTTGCGAAACTCAGAAATTTCACATTTTTCTAGAAAATTTCAGTTTTTTTCTTCGAAATCTTTGACTTTTCAAACTCAGAGATTTCTGAGGTCTTTCTTTTTGAGTTTTTCTCTTGCAAATCTGTGTTTGACTTTTTAAGCTCAGAAATGTCTTGATTTTTTTCTAGAAAATCTCTGAGATTACTCTCAGAATTTTTTCTTGGAAATCTTCCGAGTTTCCAAACGCAGATTTTTGTTGTTTTTCAAGAAAACGTCTGAGACAAATTTCTGAGTTTTGTCTTGCAAATTTCTGACTTTTCAAAATCAAAAATCTCCAATTATTTTCTTGAAAATTTCTGAGATTACTCTGATTTTCTGAGGTTTTTCTCAGAAATGTACTCCTCCTTTTTCTCTCTCCATCATGGCTCTAACACGCCATCGTACTTGCGTGTTTTTTACGTTTGAATGTGTAATCATGGTTTATTTTTCAGATTTTGGTAATTGCATCAGGGCTCTGCTGACTGATTTCATATCACTAGGAGATGCAAATTGGAGCTGGCAGCCCCCAGAAAGTGTTTTTTTTTTTTTTTGTGGGAATGGTGCATCATCATCAGTTAAATCCATGATTTATTAAAGACTGCCCGAAGTGCCCACCAGCACAGCGCCTCTGTTTGCACACGCTGAATATCGCTCCTCACTCTGCTTGTTGCTCTCATCTCCTGCCTGAGCCCTTCACACGTTTGCTGCTATACATACACATTCAGATTCAACCTGCACTCTGCTTAAATACACAAGGAGCCTCTGCATGATCAATAACGCGCCGTGCAGAAACACGCGCACTTTCATAAACCTGGAGATCGATTTATTTTTCCCCCAAATCGTTCGGGCAAATTAGGTGTTTTGAGCCCATTTTGTATTGTTCCTGGAACGCTGCGCTGTTGAGGAAATGTATGCTGATCAGTATCAGCATACATGCCTCCTCCCTGGGATCTTATTGTTTTCAAGCTGTGTGAAGAGAAACTGACAGAAGGAGCTGAAGGCTGAAGCGCTCCCTCTCTCTACTTGGCCAATTTCAAACACAACAGGGGTCCAGATGAGGCTCACCGCCATGATGCACTTCGGCAGCATCATTATCCACAATAATCCTCTCATTCTATATAGTTTTAAAATACTGATAGCTCTGGATTGTGCATTTATTATTCCACTTTGATAGAAAGTGTTTCCATATAGAAAAGGTTGTGTGATCAGGAGAGATAACTTTATTTATAAGCCATATATATTTATGCTCCTTTCCATCTTCCATGGCAACATTGCAAGAAACAAAATGTGGCTTATTGGGAATTTGTGTGACGGACCAACAGAAAATAGTGCACAATACATAATTTAATAATTATGTTTGAGTTGTTTGCAGACTTCTTCATTGCGTTGTGTGACTTGAGTAAGTTGAGGCTACCGCTAACTCTTGCTAGCCTGCTTTTTGTTACGCATGTCATAGGAAAGTGTAAATTTATCACAAGTTTACTGGACGACGTTCATCTTTGCCACAAACTCACATGTATTCGATCAAACCCAAAAGAAACTGAAAATTTGAAAACATGCAAAATCGGTATTGGGGCCATTATAGAGACAAAAACTAGTACATTTCTGCAAAAATCTCAGAAATTTCCTATTAGAAAAAACAAGAAAATTTTGTCTCCAAAAAAACATGGAAATTTCTTTTAAATTTTTGATTAATCACAAAAGTTCTCAGTTGTTGTTGGGAATTTACTCCCTTTTTTCTATCTACCAAAGCCTGAATGTACTGCTGTAAAAATCGTTATTTTACGTTGGGGTTTTTTGAGTCAACATTTTTGGCCCACGTGGAAAAAGTTTTGGACTTCCCTCCAAACCTTTTTCCAGTCAGATCATATTAGAAAGTCCTCAAGTCCAACACTTGAACTCAAATAAGAATCTGTAGGAAAAAAAATTAAAATAAAGTTTAAAGATGCTCTCAATCTTATCCGATTGGTAGATGGCAAAGCCGAGAAAAAGAGACACTACTTTGTGTTTGACTTTCACATCAAATCCCAATAAAATCCACACAAAATCCTTTTAGTTTTTAAGTAGCAAAACGTGAAAAGTGGAGAGGCGCTGTAAATTAGGGCATGCATTTTCCTGTAAACACTATTAATGCCTTAAAAAACTGAATGAGTCGGTGTGACAGAAGTTGGTTTTTCTGAGCTTATTTTCATTTTCAGGACAGGAGGTTGCATCAGATGTTTGTGTGTCAGTGTCTGCAAAGGCCTGCTGCTCTGCTGATTGAAAGTGATGGGACAAGAGGGGATCACAGCGTAGTTGAGCGCGTAGTCAGACCTGTGACTGCAGACCCGAAAGACATGAAAGGAGGGTAGAAAACACTAAAACAAAAAGAATTATTCCATTTATCGCTGGAGGGCTGGAGGGAGAGATCCACTTTGATGTGTCTGGCACTGGGAGAACGAAGCGAAATGAAACCACCACATTCTTCCAGGAGACATTCGGGTCGAAGCAGGAGCTCCGACCTCAAAACACGAACCTGAAACCTGTCTGCTACTCTCATTACGTTGTCGGACCCCGGGCTCAGCACTCACATTTGACACTGTCCTCCTCGGCGCTCGGTGCCTGATAGTTTTGATACTGTTGCTAGGGAACTATCCCCAAGGACGCAGCTAGATGGATGGTTGATGTGCAGTTCATAGTACAAATGCTAATAGCCTTAAGGGAAGCAAGAGAAAGCGCCTTGTTTCCCAAACACAAGCCACTATTTCTCCACCTCCACTAGAGCCTGGTGCAGAGGGAAGTCATTATTATTACCGAAATCTTTTCTTTCCTTTGTGCTTCAGAGGAGAACAATGAGCAGAAGCCATGTTTACTCATTGTGATTTATCTCTGGGTATTTATGCATCTCATTAAACAATGAGTACCCATCACACACGTCAGGATGCACAAAAACATGTAGCAGCGACAAACTGTGAAAAACACGCAGAGGCATTCAGAACATGTCAGCTGTTGTTTATCTTAATATCATAGCGACATGGCAGTTACAAGAAGACAAGAAATGGATATTTAATGGAGTTACGCTGCTTGTTAAGATTGTTTAGAGCGACTCAGACACGGGGAATCCAGTTACTACGACAACAATCAGCATAAACGGCCGCCATCTGGCAGAAATCAATCAACGAATTACAAAACGTTTGACGCTGCGTTCCATTTAGCTTGGAAGTTGAAATTTGGGTGTGGAAATGACGCTTCATATCAATTTAAAACTTTTAATTCCAAAATTAAGGCCTTAAAATGTCTTTAATTAATTTTTACAAATTAATTGGGCCTTAAATACATTAATCACAGGTCTTAATTTATTTACTTTTGTATTTATTTATCCCCTGAGTCGCTTTCGCATATTTTCCTCATGTTCTGTGATACATGGGTCAAACTCATGGCCCGGGGGCCAGTCTGGCCCGCCATAGCTATTTATGTGGCCCTTTGGAGTCCAGAGAGACACATAAATAAAACCTTTAAATATACAGTTGCGTGCTTAAATTTTATTTTATCAATCAAACCAAATCACTTTTTAAATATGTACAACATATTTTATTAGTCGCTCTAGTTTGAGATCCACTAATATGGAAAATCATCAGATCCCTGCACTTCTTTTGCAATAATGCTTAATTGTGAGTTTACTGAACATTTTCCAACAAAATGGTCAAAAACGTTTGTGTGATGCTAACTCCCACCTGCAGGTGGCAGTACTTCTAACACTATATTACTATTTTACGAGGCAGACGTTATTTTATTAAGACTCAAAAATACTTGAGTTTCAGTTTGAATTGTGCAGAGATGGAAGGTCTACCGTCATTAGATTTCCAGATAAATCAGATCCTGATGTTAGAAATAACAAAACAAATCATGAATTGGTTTTGATTTGCTTGTTGTTTTGTTTTTTAAGTTGAAAGTTTAACTTTGGGCATTTTGGGTTATTTTTCTAAACTTATAGCATTGAGATTTCAACTCTAAAGTGCAAAAGGAACACATCAAACTTTTCTAACTTCCTACAGCAAATAGTTGTACTTCAATACTCTAGTTAGCATAAACAGGAACAGTTTCAGCTTTTATTTATTTCTATCCTCCTGTTGGTTCTAGTTTCTAGTGCAAACCGTGAAATAAGACAAAACTAAATTTTCAGGTACAAGAGTTTTTTTAAGTAAATAATGTTGATGAAGAACTTTAGTTCCACTGGCCGATTATTTCACTTATAATAAAACTCATGTTGGAAGTGAAATAATCTGCCAATAATCCTGGTACATCAAGTAATTATTGGCTTAGAAAAGTTACTTGTAAGTTAGTCTTATTTCAAGATGTTTGCATTTGAAACTAGATTAAAAATACCTGGTATATCTTCTTCTATTTAATCTGACTCTTCTACAAACATGCCAACTAACGCTCCGTGTTGCATGACAGAAACAAAAACAAGCTCACATGCATCATCTTCATCATCATCACTCTGCAGCCTGATTCCCCTCTGGTCCGAACATGTTTGTTCAGACTTCATGTATGTCGTCTGACATGCAACAGGATCATACATCACCAAACCTCGAGCAAGTTTCTGCTCACATAAAGTCACTGATTCACGCAGGTGAAATGAGGCTTCCACTAATATACCTCATTAATCACCTTGAAGTTCATTGTTTAACGGTTTTGATTTCCTGTTGTCGTCCAACTCTTTGTCCTGGGAGTTTTTAATCTGTGTGAGAGGTTTTCTGAGGAGAGGCTTTTTACTGTAATAACAAGTGGGTTACTGGCTGCTTTCTACTCTTTGTGTACAGAAATAAAACTTTGTATTTGGCAAACTGCTTGTCTGTGTGTGTTTTTTCTAAGCCCTTTGAGGTTTGAATAAAACAACTGAACTCAGAATGAGGCCGTGCTATTTATATTAATTTTATTTAGCTGTCTATATTTGGCTTTAAAGTGGTAAAATCACTATTTCCTGACTTTGTTTTTCCACTTCCTGCTCTGTTATATAATTATTTTTATCTCTGATTTTGCCAAAGCTTCTGACTCTGCAGGCTGCTGTCAGTTTATTGGTCCGTCTCCTTTTCCTGTCCCCGACTTTGTTCTTTTTCCTGCATTTCTTGATTGGCGTTTGACCTTCTTCTTCTTCTTCTTCCCTTTATCGTGCTGTGATCTCCTGCTCCCTACATTATCTGAGCTGGTGGACGCAGGGTCCCCATCTTTATCTGTTTTGTGATTATCTGCTTCAGGAGCCGCGACCCTCGCTGGTTTTTCTCTATCTGACCCCAATTCACTCGTCCTCCCACACGTTTGCTCTTTATCACAACGCTCGGCTTTCAAATCTGGATTTTTTTCTGTTTCTGAGTCGCCTGCTCCTTCAGTCTCAACAGGACGGTGTTCTGCTGGGTTTTCCCTCCCTTCAACTTTATGACTCTCAGTGTTTTTTTCTGTGGTTTTCTTAGCAGAATTTGTGTTTTTCTTCCTTACTGCATCCTTGGACCTGCTTCCAACAGGACCCCACTTCTCCTTCGTTGTTTCCCAATAATTCTTCTTCTGGCCGGCGTGCATTTTGCGGATGTTTTCCCCTAATATCTTCAGCTCCTTCTGGACAAAGGGTTTAAACTTTGGATCCAGTTTCTCCACCGTGGCAAAGTCTCTTCGAGCTTCATCCTCGTTGCACAAAGCAGCGTGCGCCCGCGCCCTCTGGTACGTCGCTTTAAAGTTACCTTTGGAGTAAAAGTGGGAAGAAATGGGTGGAGGTGACAGAAATACCGAGAGGTAAACGAGAATGGTTCAGAGCTATATTTATATCCTTTGAAAGGGGGCATAAAATTCACATTTTGCATGTTTTTGTGCTTCCATTTGGGTTTCTGCTGCTTCACAAAACGGTCAAAGTGCTTAAAAAACACCCAAATGTTCCTTAGAGATAAATTTGTTTTTTGGTGTCTGGAAAATGACCTGTTTCAGAAACCATGTAACGTCAAAAATCGGCAGGCACTGCCTGTTACCTAGCAACCCCAGCAAAACCCAGTAAGAGCCAATCAGAGTTCAAGCACTTGAAAAAAATAAAAATGATTAATTTATCCCCAAAGGCGCAATTGTACAATGACGTATTAGTGCCATATAACAGACATTTCTGAGTTTAAGTTTAAAATTTGTGAGACAAAAATTCTGAAATTTTTAGGTTTTCAGAAAGTTTCTAGAAAAAGCAAGAAAATTTTTGAGTTCAAAAGGTGAAAGATTTGTGAGAGAAAAAAAGGAAAAATTTTCAGATTAATCTCAGAGATTTTCTAGAAAAAGCAAGAAAATGTCTAAGTTTGAAAAGTTTAAAATTTGTGAGAAAAAAACTCAAAAATGTTGAAATTCATTTCAGAAATTTTCTAGAAAAAGCAAGAAAATGTCAATTATAAAAATTTTCAATTTCTAAGAAACAAAATCTTGATATTTTCTAGATAGAAAAAGAATATTTCTGAACTTAAAAAGTCAAAAATGTTCCACTTTATAAACTAAAAACTTTCAATATTTCTGACAAGATACATAAGACGATTAGGATCATTGAAAAAAAATAATTCTGACTGAATTGAGAATTCTGAGAAAAAAGTTAATTCTTTTCTTTTTCAGTGGCCCTAAAGCATAAAAAAAACAATACGAGCTAAAATAAATAAGTATTAACTAATATGCAATGTGCATGAAATGGTCCATTCTGCCCCAGTTTCAAGTCTTTGAGCCTCCAACAAAAGTCCTTCACAGATCAACTGGAGTTAACCTGAGTCTGAATTAAACAAACATGGCCTCTGTTTGCAATGCGGTGACCTCTAAAGGCAACTGGAAACACTTGACAAGAAAAGAGAAAAAAAGGAGAATGTAAAACAATGTAAAAGTTTACAGGGCATAAACATGGCTGCATGGTTCTGTAAATAAGCAGAAATGAAACTCAAAACCAGCACAATAAATTTCCTGACTGAGGTGGAAGCATCTAAGTTGACCAGCAGGTTTGGGGTCAGAGGAATGCTGAGAAAACTAAACGATGGGAAAAGACAAACATAAAAACTGAAATTTCACATCGGCCTCAACTATAAATAATTCATCACAGAGGAAGCAAACGTGAAATTCATTTCTGGCTGTGATGTCCATGGGTTTGTGTCAGGGGAACAAAGAGAGACGCCGAATGTTGAATTGTATTTTCTCAGCAAACAAAGAGATAAAGGATTTTTACAGAGCTAAGACCTTCATATTTTTAACTTGTGTTCCTATTTCTGTATCAAGTAGGATTTTTTGTTTTCAGCTTCCTGCCAAGTGTGACAAACTCTCTTTGATTTTTCACACCAACAAATCGTACCTCTGTGTGTGTTCAGCAGCCGGCTGTTCAGCTCCACCACCTCCTGGTATTGTTTCAGCTCCAGCATGCACTGGCTCAGGTTGAGGCTGAGCGGGAGTCGCACTTTCTCCAGCGACTCCCAGTCCTCGCCGTGTTGATCCACCTGCTGATGAAAGGCGGTGGACGGTCGGAGACGGGCGCGGAGGTGATATACGGCAGAGGAAATGTTGAAAAGATTAAACCCAAACAAGAGAATGTGAACAAATATAGAAAGGGAAGGGAGGAAATGATGAAGATGATGACTGTAAGGTAAAGGAGAAATAAAGATGGAGCATTTGAGGGCTGCAGGAGAAAGTTGCCGAAGGAGAGACGTCTTTGTGGATGTCTGATATTTTTAGCTCCTCAGTTTCTCGGTGAACCAATGCTGCTCTTCAGTACAAAAACAAACTGAGCAGATCGTCAGCAGCTATTCAAAGCTACAAGAAGTCCTAAACCACTTTTTAGTTCTTGACTTGAAATTTATTTAAATGTTGCAAAAACACAAAATCTGTGTCTGGGCTTTAACTCCTGAATATGCTGAGATCTAAACCATTAGATTGTGGCTCCAGTTGCTTTTTCAATACTAAAACACACTTTTAAAAACACAAAACTAACTTAAAAGCAACTTTTCAACAAGATATAGGAGCTTGTTTTAAGTGATATTGAGGAAAAATTACATGTTTCATTACTTACTGATATTTTTAGCAGTGAATAATAATCTTATGAACAAACAACTAGAGTCACGAGAAATGGTTTAGGTCATATTCAGGTGTTAAAATGGCCTAGTCAAAGTCCAGACCTAAATATAAATGAGAGTCTGTCCTACACTTGAAAAGTGCAGCTCTGATGATCTCCATCCAATCGGATTGAGCCATTTTAAAAATTATGGTTAAAAATATTTACCTTTACATTTTAAGGACTGATAGATAAACCCTAAAAGTATTGCAGTTATAATTGCATTAAAATGTTTTTCTGTTTACTCAATAGTTAAACTTTTCAGATTTTTATGTAAAAACATAAGAATAACTGATAAATTATTTTCTTCCAGTTCACATTTACTTTATGTGGTTCAAAAAATAGCTTAAGTTTGCGATAAAAAGGTGATAAAAAGTGAGAAATATCTAAAAATATTTTAGTTTTTCTACTTGATAACCTGCCTTGTTTTGCATACCTTGTTTTGTAGGAAGTCCACGTATCCCAAAGCCTCCTTGAACTTGGCGGAAGCGTCTGGGAACTGTTGCTCTTTGATGAGGAAGTTTCCCTCGTTCTGCAGAAACATGACCAGCCGTAACATCTGCTGCCAGTCCATCGTATCACAGGCCTGGAGCTTCGCTGCACAGCCGCTTTCTTCCTCCTTCGCTCCCTCTGATGGCCCAACCTTTTCTTCTCCAGATTCTCCTTCTGCAACACGTTTCATCTCAGATGAACCGGTTTTCTCTCCTGCTTTGCCACTTTCAAAGTCGCTTTCTTTCTTTTTTGTTTCATCTTCCTCCTCCTCTTCATCTTGCTGCTCTTCCTCCTCATGTTTACTGGTGCCCTCTGTTTTCTCTAGCATGTTCCAGTACTGCTCCTTCTCCGCCCAGTACTTCTCCTTCATGCGCTCCGACAGCTCCTGCAGCTCTCGCCGAACAAGCGCAGCCAGAGTGATGTCCAACTGGGCCACCGTACTGAAGTCTCTCCTGGCCTCCTTCTCGTTCCACACGGCAGCGTGAGCCTTGGCCCGCTTGTAGTAGCCCTTCACGCAGTCTGAGAAGCACAAATTCAAGCGGTTGCTTGGTTTTGTTATTCATGCGGAAGTAGAAATATGCTGTGTAGATGCTGAGTTTGCAATCTGGTAAACTGCAGCTTCAGCTTATATCTAACATGTCAAATGGATTAGCATGCATCTGAAATTAGGTGTTCATGTCATTCAGGTAAAAATAATTTTAGCTCATTTTAAGTTTCTGACGAATGACTTTAAAGCTGCAGTATCAAATGTTTACTAGAAATATAAATATTTTTATATATTTGTTGAAACTCACTATCATTGATAAAATATGTCAAAAGCAACTAAATTCAAAATTTTGACACATTTTCAATTGGATTTAGATATGGCCTTTGACTAGACCATCATTAAAAAGTGTCAGTGCTTTTTTTGGCTTGTGCTGAGACAGAGAAGAAAATCCCTGTTTCCTTTTTATCAAGAACTGATTCAAATATTCAGTATTAATGGAAAAACTAGTTATTGAATAACTAAATGATAATCATCTCTTATCATTTAAAAGCTCATTTAGTTTGTGACTCCAGGTGTTTTGAAATGTACAAAACACCTGGAGTTTATAAAACCTCCTTACAACCAAAGTTTGCAGGGCTGTTAAAAGTAAATCAGGGATCAAAAATGTAATTGTGAGTCTTTCACAATGTCCAATTAATTTTAAATCAACATTTTTAAATTATGACATGAATTTGCAGAAATATGAAAATAAAGACATATCTTGCTCTGTTTTGGTAAAACAAAAAAGAACATAAGGAGAATCTGTGTAACTTGTAGAAGCACCATGAACGTGTTTTTAGGTTTGCAGAAACATATTTAACTTTTTTACCCTTCGTTAACTAAACTAAGATGACAAGAAGCTTGTAACTTACATTTATCATGCAATAAAAATAAATGATCAGTTTTTAACACCAGTTTGTAAAGAAACGCTGCGTTCTCGCATGGCAGTGCCTCTGTCTTCGGGCTAGATACACTCACTGACGCTTTTTCTGTTCCTCAGCATTTAATTTCTGTCTATGCTAAATTTTTATTCAGCCAACAGTTAAACAGATTTTACTGTCGCCGGCGGCAATGGCAGAAACACTGCAGCGAGGCTGCCGTTTCCACACAACTACTGCGCTGAGGGGATGAAACGAGAGACTTAAAATTCAGCAGACAACATGACACTGACGACAGGAGAAACAACAACACGGCACCAACTTAGAGGAGGATGAGAAGGTGATGAAAGGCTGTGGAAAAAAAATGAGCTGGAAAAGCAGCGGGAAGACATAACACTGCAATAATAAGATTTAAACGTCATAAGGAGAGCAGCGGGGCTGTGGAGACGTTTTAAGCTTGACCAGTGGAGTTTGAAAACGCTCCTGTGTAAAACACATTTCAACAGTAACATCACATTCTGTCAGGTTACAGCCACAAACTTCAATGTGTTTTACTGGGATTTGTATTTTTACAAGTTTTGTATATCTTTGGAGTAAAATAAAAATTACACAAATCTGTCTTTTATAGAGGAGAAGAAGAAATATAAAATGTTCAGTTCTAAACCGTGTTGGGGAGCCTGAGGAAGAAGACGCTCTGGTCACACGAGACTGAAAACACGATTCTGACAGAGAAAAACATGATGGGATGCAGGTCAAAGCTTATAGGAGAAAGGATGGGAAAGATGACGTCGGTCCGATAAATAAAACTGGGCCGATGTGAACAACCAATATTTATTTTTATCTTTCGGGTTGTTTTTATTCCCCACAGGTGTGGAAATGGTAGTGAAATATATATAACATTGGTAAATATCAGTTATAGGCAGTAACAGAAATATCAGTACTAGATATAGATATTGGCCCACATTTCAAATCGATGCAGCCCTAAATATTTACATAAATCAAGCTCCTAAATCCAGCAGAAAAATGACTTGTAAGTTAGTTTTGTCTTAAGTGTGATACGACACTAGAAACTAGACAAAAATTACTTATTATAATTGACAAAAGACCAAAGCTTTATAAAAACTTCTAAAAATACAAATCCCAGTAAAACACTGAAGTTTGTGGCTGTAACCTGACAAAATGTGATGTTATGTTGAAATGTGTTTTACAGGGGAGAATTTTTGCACTTCACTGGTGAAGCTTAAAATGTCTCCACAGCCTTACTGCTCTTCTTATGACGTTTAAATCTTATTATTGCGGTGCTATGTCTCACACGTTCGTCTTCCTGTTGTTTCTAAATGCAACACTTTGTAGGAAAGCGGTTCTTCAGCAGGAATCCTGAGTTCACAGGATGGAAATATAGGACACTTTTTTTGTAGTTAGAGGCTGTAAAAAACAAATTCTAGGACAAATACCATAAACATAGGAAAATGACAAACAGCTCTGGTGGAGCCAGCTTCAGATTGTCAGAAAAAAATATCAAAACTATCCTCCTACCACTTCCTGTCAGCCTCTTTGACGTTTCCTCCAGTAGTAACATCCAGCTGTTGACTTCTGTGATGTGACAAAATTGTTTCCAATTCAGTTTTACAAAATACATTAATTTCAAAATGGCTGAAAACGCACCTCATTGTAGCACTTTTTTTTTAATTGGCGTGTTTATATTAAGCAAATTTATTTTCTTAATTTTAATTTGCAGAATTAAAATTAGTATTTCAGTATCACAGTATCAGTTTCAGTATCACTAGCTGAGTGCAGCTGCATGTTGACAGTGAGCCTGGGCATCTTAGGGATAAACTCATAATAAATACAGAGACATTTAGTTCTTATTTAAAGCTTAAAACTAAAATTGTATGTAGACGATTTTGCTTTGTGTAAACACACAAAGCAAAATTAGATACTGCTGAATAAACCAAGTGTAGAAAAGACTCGGCTCGTTACCAAGGCACAGCTGCAACGAGTGGTTTAGAGCAAAGCTGATCAAAGTTGGACTGGCCTAGTCAAAGTTCAGATTCAAATCAAACTGGGAATTTGTGGCTAGACTTGAAAGCTGATATTCATAGCAGCTTAAGCTATAGTGCATCAAAGAATCTCAGTCTTCAGATGAATAAAGCTGGTGGAGACAAATCCCAAAAGATTTTCTCTTGCAGCGAAAAATAGTTCTGCAAAGTTTTGACTCATGGGGCTGAATGTATTCGCATGCTGCCATTTCCAGTACTTATTTGAAAAAGAACCATGCACCCTTTTCCTTTATACACTTCTTTGTTTTGGCCTGTCACATAAAATCCCACAAAATAAGCAGAAGTTTGTGGTAGTAATAAGAAAAAGTGTGAAAAAGTGAAAATTGTGCCTTTAAGATCACTTATCCATAACTGCAGTTGTTTGGTACAGAATTATTGATTTAACCTCAGATTTTCATTCATACCAAAATATTATCAGATGCAGTAAAAGTAGGGCGCACCAAAGTACATAAACTAACACAGAAAGTCAAAATAGTGTAATACTGAAAATCCAGGCTGACCATTCTGTCAGCGAAAGGAGGGAAACTGGTGAGGCTCTGAAGTGGCGGCTCTGCCAACTTGCAAGGCTCCTCTCGGCTTATATGACTAGCCATGAATGTGACAGTGCAATTCCCACGGCTGCTCCAGCTGTAAAACCTGCGGTAATGTCAACCTCATGTCCTCCTACGCACTCTCTCACACCGTACAGCTGCAGAATCCATCAGCTCCTCATGGAAAGACAGAAACAGTTTAAAAAATTTAGCTGAAGTAGCTTAACGCAGGTCTGGACTGGCTCTTTGTTTAATGGATCCTTCATAATAAAGAGAATCATTTTCCAGGAATTGGGAGTAGATTTAAACTCTAAGAATCGGATCATTTATTAACTAAAACAACCCTAAAGAACAGTAAATTTTCGGTTATATTTGACACTTAGCAATAGCGCTACCAAGTTGCTCAAAACCACGTCTTTCTCTCTCTCTGAATCAGCTCAGCTACTGTATGGCTAGCTGCATCGCTAGCTCGCTGTTACGATCTCTTACTCTGCAGTTGTGAAATCACAATGTCTGGGATCATGAGCGCCCCCTGCCATGAGGAAAAAGAACTGCCTGCTTCACCTCGAATCTGTTCGCTGCCGTTTATGATACGAAACGGCAGCACATTAAATGTTTTTTAGCCATTTAGAATTGGTTAAGCTAAATGAAAAACAGGTACTCGATAGTACAAACCGCTGGGTAAAAATAGCTATATAAATGATTTTATTATGTATTACTTTTCCATGATCACCAGCTTCACTTGACCGCACGTCAGTTAAAAACGTACAAAAGACGAAGATGCTAACCAGCTTTTTTCTTACATGCTAGGCTACATGGCGGTGTCTCCATGGCTACCAAAAGTTAGACGCCTATCTTCTCCATAAAGCAATATTTAGTACATTTCTAATCATACTTACTTATAAAGTATATGAATGTTAATCTTCTTACCTTGTGTAAAGTGTTCACTGCAAATCCGCGGTTACACCGAGGACTGCCAGCCATTATTATTGGCAGCTTCTAACCATCGCCGCCGCCATCTTTCCTCATTAAAAATTATAAAATAAAATTACAAGTTTGGTTTCTATCTTTATCTGTTTGTGCGCGGTCGGCTGCCATTTAAATTTGAAATCAACTAACTAGAAGCCACGTTAGGTTACAGATGTCTTGTTTTTAGACTGACTTTAAAGGAGGGGATTGGTTGTTTTAACGTCCATCATGGCGGAGTGAGCGGACTGCAGGAGAGCGTGACGTCACGGACAAAGGGTCAGTATCAGATTTATTTCACTAGACTGCTGATGGTGACAGTTTAGAACAAATTTAAGTGAAATGTTCACAAATAAATGACAACAAAAAAAATCGTAAAAGAGAGAAAATGTTATCTCTCAATAAAATTTACTTTCATCTTAATTTGATACTACAGTACAACACAAACATCCAGTAGATATTTTTCAAATTGTGACACTCAGACATTTTCATGTTTTTTCTAAAAGATTTATGAGACTAAAGTAAAAATTTCTGAGTTTTTGGAAGAAATTTACTTCTTTTTTTTAAATCTACATTGACCCTAATGCACCATTATAATAACAACATTTGTAAGCCATTGGCATCTCTGTGATAAATAACAATTACTTTTAGACGTTTTCTGACAAACTTTTTGTTAAACATAGGTCTGTATGGTTGAGAGTAATGTTTTACTTTATGTGTCATAACATTGACAATCACGCCCTGATTGATGTAATCTAATAAGTAAACACCAAATTCTTTAATTAAAAATAAAAATACAAACAAGCCTACAATTTAAAGTCGATGTGTTTCATTTATGCTACAGTTCTGCTGAAACTAACAGGATTAATGTTTTTCACAGATTCTTTCATGCAGACCAGATTTTCTGCACCAGTGAACCTGTAAGGACCCTGTTATTGGTTTCTATATCGATTTCTCTTGGACCACGATTAGCAGGCGCCAGCTACCTAACACTCCAGTCAAAGTGTTATTCTCTAATTCATTAAAACTAATCCTGACCTGCTGATCACATCTCAGTTTCTGTCGAGAGAACAAAGATCGCCAAGCTTGATGAGTTTCAATGTTTACAATAAGTGACAGCTCACTTGCTGCACCACAATCCCCACATCTTGACAAGTGCCAAGTGTAATAGGATAATCAATTATGACATCCATAATTGCATTAGTGTAGTTGCATTAAAGAGTCTCAAAAGCCTTTGCATTTTTATAATTTCTTCTTTTTTGCCTTGAGGATTGATGCATAATATATTTTGAGCCCTTTGTGGTAACAGTGGACTAATAATCATTAAAAAGAGGCCTTAAACTATGTTTGAACATTAAAACACCAAAGAAACTCTGATAAGAAATTGTGTTTTCTTCATTTTCCTCTGATTTTGAGCACATCAGTAGCCTTGAGCTTAGAGGACAGCAACATATGGTGAGATTTGCTGGTTCACATCTCTGGAGTGAATAATAACCTCACACTATTAAACCACCTCAATGCACAAGATTAACCATGGAGCCTCCGGTGCAGCTGATAACCTCAAAGGTATAGCAACACAGATGTGGGAGTGTGAAGCTTGGTGACGCAGGGGGGGGGAAAAAAGAAAAACGAAGATGGAAGAAAAGACAGAGCACATTATGTCATTTCTTCCTGGATAAATTAAATATGTGATTCCCAGCATAGCAATTTCCTAACATGAACCTTACAGCAGTGTTTCCTCCAAGACTTTGTAGTTACCTTTGTGTTTCTCCAGCAGCTCTGTTGTGTGCTCAATGACTTCGTAGTACTCCTCCAGCTCCAACATACACTGGCAGTAGTTCAGCTCCAGGGGGACAATCATTCGCCCCAAGTTAATGTAGTCTACATCACCTGGCATCTCCTAACACATGCAGAGACGAGAGAAAGAGAACAGGACATGGTCGCGGTGCTGCTGTCACTCTGCACTTCCTCGTAAAGATGAATAATTTACTTGAACTTGATGGGTCTGGTGGTTTTTTTCACTGATTCAAACAACAAAAGGATTTGAAACAGTGACTAAAGCAAAAACATCTCTAGAAGGTGACCCATGATGCTTCCTACCAGATTAGAAAAACTATACAAAAGATTTTTATTACCTTTTTTGCTCAAAATCATTCTTAGATAATGCAATTTCATTTTGATCTACTTTCAGAATTAGATATTTTGGGGCCTCCTGTTACTTTAAAGCCAAATCATCTGCTGCTGGCCACACCCCTCAACTCTACGTTTACAGTCGCACGTGAAAATGGCTGCAAACAGATTCATAATTATGCATATATCTTTGAAAAGCAAAAGTGGAGCCTCCTACACAACCCACAAAAATGCAGTAATTGGTTTCTGGATGGTAAATCAATAACAAAACACTTGTCTTTTCCAGCAGCCATTGTACAGCTGACCAGATGGGATAGAGGTCAGCTTGGGTTGCTGTCCTTCAACATTCATGAATGTGTTAAAGGACAGAAATAACATGTAAAACCATGATTTATCCCCATCCTTTACTCACCCTGGACTGCACTGTTTTTAGTAGCAGGATGGCTTCCTTGTACTTGCTGGCAGCCTCTCTGAATTGTTTCTGCCTGACCAGAGCGTTGCCCTGCATGTGGAGAACGGGCACCGACTGCAGCTTCTCGTCCTTCTCCATCATCCATGACTCTCTGTGGTAAGACAAGGGGTCTCCTACCTGGGAACAGCAGGGGGGAGGAGGAGAACGCAGCAGGGTAAAGATGGAGCAGAGCAGAGAAAAAAACCCTCCAGCAATGGAACGAAACAGTCATCCAAAAGTATTTTTAGTTATGTTTTATAAATACGTCACATTTAGATATTCGTAAATGTTACTGCAGATAAGAGTGATACAAGTTTGCTAACTTTTCAACAACTTGCTTAATAAAATGCAAATAAAAATAGTGCAGAACAAATAGTTGAATTTCTTTTATTTAAGTCTTTGCGCTCTACAAAACAATACCAAACACCAAGTTTAAAGGAAATTACCTGTAAAGGGATCCGTTCTTGCAGTTTATATAGTGTATCGCAAGACTTTTTTGCAGGTAGAGGTCTACGTTTTGAAGAGCACAAAGACTAAATAATTTCCTGCGTGAACTTTTACGTTGAGGCTACACAACTTAAGTCAGAGATATTTAGTTTTCCCTAAGAAAAAGGCATCAAAAGAAGAAAAAATATAGACTTTACATCCTGAAGCATCAAAGTCCCTGATAAGATTCAGCTTGTTTATCTCTTCAAAGTTGAATGTTTGTAGACAGAAACAGTTTTTTGTCTATGCTGTCAGTGCATTGTAAATGTTTCTTTTTTTTTTTATCTATTGTTGTTGCGTAGAGGAAGGACATCTAATGGTTTTTTTTCTTTGCTTTTATTCTTCAGAAGCCCTGAGGTGCAAACCTTCAAACAAAAACACAGCATATGTTCAGGAAAACATAACCATTATATAGAGTCAGGACAGGTGCTTGTCATTTGTGCTCTGATGTTTTGTTATGGAAATGAGTTACGGATGAATGCTCTGCTGATGTTGAACAATAAAAATAAATCAAAATGGAATATAACATAGATATTAATGTACCTTGTATGTGAGATTTGACCATGTGTACTGTTATTTATATGTATAATTTAACAAAACAATTTCTGTCAGAAACTAAAAAAAACATCTCTACATACCACTGAATATAAGATTTTTGAATAACTATCACAAATACAAATATTTCTGCTTGTTTTGCTGGTAAACCAAGTTCTTTTTGTTTTCATGGTGTATCTCAATTCTTTGTTTTTTCTTGTATTTTGCACTTTAGTCCAAGGCTTATTACTTATATATTACCTGAAATTCATTCTTTCTGCTCTTATAAAGTATTTATGACAAAAATTATAGAGTTCTTGTGCACCCCTGCTGGTTTGGAGGCATTAAGCAGCTTCTTATTTGAACTTGAACCTGCTCTGGGCCTGATAATCTTTAAATCATCTAATAAAACTCTGTAGCTCACCTGCAACAACTCCATGATGAATATGAGCGGCTGAGGATTTCGCATTATCTCGTCGAGCTCCGGGAAGCCAGTGGAGTGATAGTGGAATAGGTTCCCCATGCCACACATGTGTTTCTGGCCCTCCAGGGGGTCCTTCCCTTGGGCAATCAGTCTCATTCCCTTCGACACAATGGGATACAAGCCTGTGTGCTGAAACAAATTATACATAAACAAAAACTTCAACATCATAGGGCTGAAATAAAACACATTCGTATGCTCCATGAGTGTGACCTCAAGGACTCACAACGGCATCACACCAGAACTCTGCCACCTCTCCGACCCGCATGGACGTCAACAACGGCTCCCAGATTTCCATCTTGAACATCTTTCCGACAAAGATCTCAGCCGGTCTGCCGGCCAGTCTGCTGTCATCAATGATCGTTCGCTCAAAGTTGTCCAGCAGGGTTTGGAAATGGAAGATTACCTTAGATGCACAGCAGGGAAATTACAGAAATATATTTCCTGACATTACACTCACTAAGTTTTTCCTAATTATTTCTCTATTGTATTATTCTATCACTTCTGTAGTTCCAAGCTGTCAGTTTTTCTTCGAATATATAAGCAGTTTTAATTTAAATTGCCCTGGTGGTGAGTGCTTTAGTGGCTCTATTATTTAAAAGCACTTCATACTGAATTCCAGACGCTTATTATGCAACATACACTGTAAAACATTTGAGCCGCATTTTGTCGTGTCTATTATCAAATAAATGTAGTGAATTTTAGATTTTGAACCTAAATGTGTGAGTTTGTGAAAGATAAACTTAGTAAGTTGTGTTACTTTTTATTAATTTTATCAAACCTCGAAAGAGTTGAACAAACTAGAGTTTTTAGGTTGGCACTTTAAAAAACTGAAAGAAGAAACAGGAGTGGGAACTATTTCCCAGAATGCTTAGCGGCATGTTTTTGTATCCTGAGATGGAAGTGTGTTACTTCCATCTCATGTGTTTTATTAAGGAAATTGTTTATTTTAATGCTTGAGGACAATGTCCTGTTCACACTAAATGTTTTTGTGCAGAATTCATTATGATTAATAAAATTCATTATCAGATCAGAAATTTTCTTCATGCAATTTTAAACAAGAATTGAAATTATTCTGAAGAAAAATAAGTAGTTATTTTAACTTGATATTTTTAGTAAAATAGTATAGAAATGTGGCTCTTTACCTAGATGAAGGCAGTTTTTTATAACATATTATGAATAATTTGGTTTAAATTGCAGCATTAAGTTAAAACTCACAATTCAATATTAATGAACTTAAAAAATAATGTTTAGATAACTTGTTTCTTGTTTTTAAATCAATTTCATGAACTTTAATTTCTGAATTAGAACAATTTTCTTGTTGACTTAAATTGCATTTTTAAGGCAGTAGGTGGACTTTCATTTTCAAGTTAAACAACTTCAAATGTTTTACAGTGTAGAGATGAAGTATTGTATTAGCTCTCTCTTACCTGTTTGTTATAAAATACATATAAAAACCTAAATCACTGTGAAATTATGTTGGGTCCTAACCGTCTACTTGTAGCCTGTGATAATAACAGACAAAACGTCTAAAAGTGGTGTGTATGCACACACCTTTTACAGTGGAAAGACACACACACACACACGCAGGTGAATGGAAATTCATGCTGTCATTGTCATGGAAAATATTTGTCACAACATCCAGGCTCAGTGCCATATGGCTGGATGGTGTCAGGGAAGGAGGGGAAAAGTTGGAGACCAGCAGATCAGATGCTGAACAGGAAATGGGCCAAAAAAACATGTTGCAATTTGGTTGACCAAATGTTTGCTTTGTGCATGAGAGCCAGACATGGAGTAATTTTCCCCTCCTCATGAATAATTCAGAAGATCTACTTTAAGTGCATAAAACTCATCTATAAATATCCACTTGAAAACTAGAATTGTTATTTATTTGGTTTATCAGCATTTAACACCATTAGGGGAATTTAAAGGTACCTTTGTCCCAGGTGGGAAATGAGGCAGAGGTCCTTTCCCTCCTGCCAGGATTTTCTTCTTGACCCCTGGATAGTTGAGAAGGTACGTCTCCTCCATCGCCCTGCTGAATATTAAACAGAAAAGTTTGAAGATTTCCTTTCCCCCTTCTTTGGATGTGCGCTCTTCTGGCTTTTCTAATTAGCCCAGCGAAGAGAGTCTTGGCTGGTTTGCTGCTCTCTGACAGATGGCGGGATTAGCCAGGGTTTGGAGATGGCCACTTTAATCTGTGGAGCTAATCCCTCGCCTACCCTGACGATTGGTGGGGCAATCCTTGCGGCAAGGAGCAAAAAAGCTCAGACTCTTCTGGACGAGAAAGGTCTAGATTTCTGTGGGACAACTAAAGTTCATACTGGAAATAGATAAATATGATGAACTTGATGACATAACTTTTGATACCTAAAGCATGAATCAAACAACTTACTCTTTGATGCACTTCATTTTAAATTAAGAGAAGTTCAGATAAGGATAAGAGAATAGACACATAAAGGAAAAAGAACACCCTAACACATATGCAGCTTTTAAAAAAATATATCTCTGAAAAAGAAAATGGGTAAAAAAATTAAAAATAAAAAAATAAAAAATTTAAATGTCAAATATTCTATCTATTATTTACTTCAACTGTGGAGCAAATTCACAGAAGCAATTTCTTGAGTTTCTTTTAGAAAAACACCTAAACTATCATCCATTAATCTGTTCCATCAGAAATGAGGATGGATTTGGTCTGAGGTTATCTGGCCACAGCTGAGGACCACTTCCTGTAACAGAACCATCCGCGCTGCCTGCAGGAGTTCTTACAGCTTCAACCTTAACTATTTCTGCTTTATTTTTCTTTTAACATTTAGTACGAGGCACACAAAAACAGAGAACTGTAAAATAAGGAGAATTATTTAGGACACCTGACAGACTTGCTGATGGCAACCTTTTGGTTTTTGTTCAGTTTCCATCATTGTTTCATGAGCAAAAATAAAGATCTTTCACAAGTTTGGCTGCTAAGCAAAGACAGTGGTATGAATAATGAAAGAACTTCACTTATCCTCTGCGTGAAACAACTAAAAGTGTGACTGTGTCAACACTGCCTTAACCAGTCATTTAATCTGACCCACTTGTTTTAAATTTAATTCATCCTTAATCTGTTAATTGAAATTATTGTAAATGTAAATTTTGCTAACAAAATTGGAAAAATAAATATAACTTTTTATAGAAAACTACAGCTTTTTATTTAATTGTATTTTCTATTCACTGGAAATCACCCCACTGCTGTTGGCACAATGTTTTTAAACCATTGCTTAAAGAAAAAAAACAAACTTTCTGCCATTTTTATCTTGACCGCTGTTAATTTTGAAGTTAAAAAAGGCAGAAACATATAATTTTTTTAAAGCAATGGTTTAAAAAAATTTGCAATTGATAGCAAATAATAATAATACAGAAAAATGTTTATTTATTTGCACCCTAAATTTATTTGCATATCTTTTAAGCAAGTGCTTAAAAGATATGAATATGCTGGTACGTGTCTTTCTCATTCTTACACAGAAAAGACAGAAGCAAAACTTGTACAAGACTCATATTTTATTTTAGAATGACAAAATACTTCCTCCTAAAGCCCAAAATGCACATGCATAATGCAGCAACTTGTAAAAAAGAAACCTTCTAAACTATTCACAAATCAAAATGCTGCAGATGTGATACATAAAACGAGCAATTTGGAATGACAAGGCAAGTTTCGTTGATAAAAGACGGCTCCTTCCTGAACGAGGACACGGTCCTCCTCCCTTTTCATTCTCCTGATGATGAGCGGCTGAAGACGATAAGAGACTGCCCCCTGCTGGTCACTTCTCTATCAGAGAGTCCAGCTGCTCCTGAAGCGAGGCCAGCTGTTGGGGGACAAAATATATCACATGATTGAGGCTCAGTAAACACCAAATTAAACTGCAAAGAAAGAAGATGATAATTAACTCTTCACATCACAATAAATTTCACAGTAGGGAGTGTCAGAAGAAATCCAACTCTACCTTCTAACTTTTCTGTAAAGGCTGTTATTTAGAGCTGAAATCTGCAAAAAGCTCACAGCATGAAGTTATTACCAAACAATTACTCACCTGCTCCATCTCCTGCTCCTCCTGCTGAACGATCTCATCCAGCAAGGCTTGGAAGCGATTCTGCGAGGAGAGAGAGAGACAAACAGGATTAGTAGGAGTCGACATGCTGAGCCTCATTAAAGTGTGATGGCTTTAAATGTGTGTCTGCTCATGTCAGTATCTTCTCTGTGACAGAAAGGCCACTTGGAATGCCAGTCAGAGACGGCTGACCTTTTCGACGCGACTGTGATAATAACGACCGGTGATGAGCCTGAGACGGTCCCAAAACACCAGGAAATGAGAGCTCTAAATGGCAACATGGAAAAAGCCCCGTGTCTGCTCATGCTCCACTCATTGTCAAGTTTTCAATAAAGAGCGCAGGATTGAAGAGGGAGATTGTTTTGTTCTTCCTTAAACACATAAAACATTTTTTACAAAAATTATAATTGCATGCATTTGCATCCATCCCCCTTTAAGTTTGATTTAAAAATTTTTTTCTGTCGAACTACTTTCAAATAAAGGCCAACAAAAAAAAAAAAAAAACAGGGTTTCTGCAGGATTCACCAACTCGATCATTATGAATGAAATTAAATACCTGCTCCTCAGTGAGGAAATATTTCCGCATAAACAAACCCTGAACTGCAAAAACACAAATTATTACAAGTAATTTTGGTCTGGTTTCTAGTGAAAATATCTTAGTACACTTGAAATAAAACTCAAAAGTGACTTTTCAGCAAAATATAGGAGTTTATTTTACGTCAATAATTCCTTAATATTGATTAAAAAGAACTAGATTATTTCACTTATAACAAAACATTTATCCAGTGTTATAAGTGGAAATAATTCCTTTTTCCTCAATATTAAGGAGTTATTTATTTAAACAAAGCACCAGTGTCTTGTTGATAAGTTAATTGTAAGTTAGTTTTGTCTTATTTCAAGTAAAATATTTGCACTAGAAATCAGGGGTGCACTGACTGCATCTGCAGTCGATTGACCGGTCGATCAGACAAACCTCTCCAAGGGGAGAGCAAAAGAGGACAGCGGTTGATTTTTAGATGTTTGCCAAGGTAGATAAGATCAGCTTCATATGTAAAAATCTCCCAGAATTAAGAAAGTCGGCTGTCTAAATCGGTGCACTCCTACCAGAAACTAGACCAAAAGTACTTGGTGATATTTTGTGTTTCTGTGGTGTGATCCTAAATTGGATTCGCTGCTCACCTTCAGGGCCTGGTTTTCTACTTTCATGATGAGCTCCTCCTGCTGTTTCTTTCTGGCACGCGTTTCCTGAAGCTTGGCCTTAACGTTGTTAATCTGCACCTGATAGTCCATAACTGCAGAAAACAGCAGGTGGTTCGTATGTTAGACATACTGTATAAAAAACATAAAGAAAGCATCGAAGCGTTTGCTTTCCTGTGCAGCAAAGCTGAAGAATTACAGGAGCATCTTCACAAGCAGCACTCCAGGGACAACACATACACCTTTAGCACAAGAAGAGGAGTCTAATAAATTGTATCTAAAGGAAACAATTGTTCAATTCAAGGAATTGAGGCAACTGAATCAGACCACTGTGGGATTAACCTCCCTATTAAATTGAATGGGATTGTGTCACGCTAAGTTTTTGCCTCATCAGCATCTAAATTAATCAAATTAATTGTACCCACTCTCTGCTTGTAACAACTGGTGCTTAATATTCTGGTGCAGCTGCTGTGTTTTGTTAAATTACTGAAGAAGCAGCCACTGCGGCGTCGCTGATCACAACCATGAACTGCTGCAGGAAGTATTGTGAGCCAGCTTGAAACATACTGAGAATAAAGTGTGTTTGGAGCTGACCAGTGGTGCTGACTGACAGCTTCATGTATGCAGATAAGGAGGCAGAGTGGGCAGCTGCCTGAGCTGCATGCTGAGATACAACACCTGTCAGGCTGGTTAGCTGAGAGCTGTCAGTGTGTGAGGGGCACAGCGTGTGTGTTTAAGTGAAAGAGGGGCTATTTATTTAACTCTGAGCATGTGATGTCTGACCTAAAAAACTCAGCTCTTATTAAAAGTTCAGATACTTGGCTCAATTTATTTATTTATTTTTTTACATCTGTTTTGACAAGTACCTGAGGGTGATCTGATTTAATTTAACGTCAAACTTTCTTCCAAAGTCCAACCTTGTCGCTGTGACAACTAGGACTGAAAAATTAACATCTGCGTTGGCTACGAGGCAGAACATTTACCCTGAGGTGGGACTTGCAAGCCCAGCGTGAAACATTGCATAATCTAAGGCACCTATTGCTTCATACAGCTAGGTATGGAGGTTATTTGAATGTGAATAGGTTTAAATTAAAGAGTCTGCACTTGGCACTCATGTCCATATCTTACATTTAACAAATGCGAGCCTTGATCTGGGATCTTGTACATGAATATTTGAACTATGGTAATAAACTTCATAGAGAAAACTTCACTATCCAAAGGGGGGTTGTAGACTAAAATAACTAAATAGCTTAAGATTTTTGTGTGTGTGCAGCTGGTCTGGAACCATACAGTTTTTTTTTTTTATCTCATTCTTATTATTCTTTTAATTTGTATCATTTTTGAAGATCATTTTTATCTGTGTTGTTTTTATTTTTGAAATAAACAATTGAACTCAACCCAGAGGATCCAGTCTGGGTCTTTTTGTCATCAAGTGGATTGTAGAGAAAATAAGGCGCATATTTCTTCATTAAGTATGAGAAATTAATAATAATAATAATAAAAAAGCTATGAGAGCTTTTTTTTTTAAAGATGTAACATATGGGGTTTCTTTCTTTTAGCTGTTCTTTAAAATAGGAAAGACAGGAGAACACAATTTATACAAAAGAGGATTAGTGCAACTGAAAAAAGTCTAAATTCTGACTTTAGTCTCAGATTTCTGGCTTTTTATTCTGAGAAAAAACTCAAGATTTTTACTTTTTTGGGGGGGAAACAAGTCAGAATCTGAGACAAAAAAGTCACAATTTTGAGAGAAAAGTCAAAATTCAGAAAGAAAATTTTATTCTGAGAAAAATTTTATATCATATATAATTTATATCACACTAAGGTTTTCCCCTCACTCTTCTTCTGCTAAGAGTGAGGGGAAAAAAGTCAGAAATAAAGAAAAAGGTTAGAAATCTAAAAGCCAAAATATATATTTTATCTTAAATTGTTTTGGAAAAAGACAGAACTTTGAGAAAAAAGTGAACATTCGGAAATAAATCAAAATTCTAAGAAAAAAGTGAGAATTTTGAGAAAAAAAGTTAAAATTCATAAACACATTCTGAATTCTGAGAAAAAAGTGAGTTTTTAGATGTTTTGAGAAAAAAGGGGCAAGAAATCTAAAAACAAAAATAGATAATCTGTCTCAAAACTCAGATTATGACTTCTTGGAAAAGGCAGAACTTTGAGAAAAAGTCAAAATTCTAAAAAACATTCTGAATTCTGAGAAGAAAATTATAAAACCTAAGGAAAAGGTTGTTCTTGCTCTTTTTTGGGTGGGGCTAATCCTTTATGATGACCTCTAAGTATTCGGATCTAAGTCCTATAGGAAACCTGTGTGCAAAAGAAAACAACATGCTAGATAATCCAGAGTATGTGTAAGGAGTAATGGGGTCAAAGTTCACTTTCTATTCACCTGGCGGTCCTCACTGAAATGAATTCAACCAGCAGAGAGCTCATGATGCTAAAGTTTTGTTCCTCACCTATCTGGTTGTTTCTGTCGCTTTCATTCTGAGCCGAGTCCGACTCGTTCAGCTTGTCTTGCAGCTGCCGCACCAGATCGTCCTCAGTGTCCATGATGTTCAGGTCTTCGTCGTCGTGCCGGTCACCTTCATCCTCCTCGTCCTCACTGGAGCTGCTGATGTCGTTGAAGATCTCCCTCAGTTCGTCGTGTGGGACTTTAGAGAATGAGACAAATCAGAAAAATGCTGAGACCTAAAGGCAAAATGGTTCATATTACAAACAGCTTAGTTCCTATTAAGCTACAATGTTTGGCAGAAAATTTAAGATAGCTATATTTTATTCCTACTTACATTTTGTTTTCTTGGAAAGACTAGTTCGTTTCAATGGACCTTTTCAATTCATCTCTCTTTGTAATAATTAATTATGAATGTAACATATCTCATTTATAATTTGTTTGGGTTGTTTGACTTCTTCAAAACTACAATCCCACATCAGGACCAAATAATGATAAGGAGATCTCATTCACTGGAGTCACAAAACCACAACTTTGTAGCCAAAACATCAGAGCACAACATTTCCAAAAATGCAGAAGTAACAAAGCCTGGAAAAACAAAACAAACAAACAAAAAAAATTCCTGGCACCAAACTACCAAAACTACTAAACCACAAGAAGGCAACATAGGAATATGGGTGGGGGCCATCTTGCTTTTAATAAAAATATTTTGACATTTATGATGAGAAAATTAAAATATAATGGTCATGCAAGTAATTTATCGTCTTAAACCGCAAAGGAATTATTTAATCAACAGCTGAACATTTTTTGTTTTGTTACAGTGTGTTGGTAAAATCAAACTGATTCCTTTTCCTTTTTTTCCATTGTGTAACTAACACACAGCAAACAGAAACACTGGTTTATTTTTATTTTTAATAAATTAAAGTGAGAAACTCAACGCAAACTAAATCTTTCACAATGTATCCATGGCGACCCAAAGGATGGAAATTATTTTTCGCCTGAAACTCTTCATAATTAAGAAGACCTGAAAAAAAATCCGCAAATAATTTTTTTCTCCACACTTCATACGATGCATAAGTTGCGTTGTTTTTACCTGAGGCTCCGTGACCCATCTTGTGCCCCGAGGTGCCAGGAGAAGAGTCCAGATTGGCCAGAGAGCCGTGCTGGTCGGCTTCTTTGGACTCATCCTCTGCTATGACCTCCCACCCTGGACATCTGGAGTTAGGGTCAAACAACTTCCAGAAACTTCACTTATCCACGGTGTTGCAAAGAAACACACATCGCACACAAAACGCCACCAAATGAACAGCACGTCTGGTAAAAACGGGGTTAAAAACCCTGAAGATAAATTAGTATTATATTGTAATAGGAAGTTTATTTAATAGGAAAAACATCCACGTTAAGATAGTATGATGATAACTTGCTAATAATTACAAAGTCGTATTTAATTTACTCTACATATACAGTGAGCAGCCAGCAAGGGAAAAACTCTAAGGAGTGGTTTCTTAGCGTCTCCCAGTATCCATAGCAACCATTTGACGTCGTCATGCCAACCAGTTCCTTGCCAGAGAAGAACCTTTTCTGTCGTAAATGACAAAAAATGCAAATATGTGGAGTTTTTAAAATAATTTTCTGTAAGAAAGAAAGTAAATAAATAAAATTATGAGATTAGAGAGAATTTTACGAGAATAAAGTTGAGAAAATATGAGAATAAAGTCAGAATATAAGAACAAAGTCGTAATAAGTTATTTTACTAAAATAAAGTTCTAGTATTTATTTATTCAGGAAAATAATCTGAAATACGTGTCAAACTCGAGGCCCGCGGGCCAAATCCGGCCCTCAAGACTCTGGAGTAGGGGTGCTGAAACTTTTTGTCGATTCAAAAGAACTACTGGGCCAAAACAAATAAAAAGACAACAAAAACTGAAATCAAGCAAATAAAGTTGTAAAAAAAATGTAATTAGTAGAAAAGGGAGGTTATTCATTGTAGATCCTAAATGTTAAAATGATTCTGTAGGTGTGCTATTTTTAAAGAAAGGCATCTTGATTTCAAATTCTTTTGGGCTCAGTATAACAAATTTATTCTCCGCTACAAGAACATAATTTAGGTCACTTTCTGTTAAAGTGCTTTCTATAATTAGCTAAGTTCAGTAGCTTAAATAAAAGTTAATTTTGGTTTAGCAAAGTCAGTAAAAATTGCTGAATAAAATTTTTTCTACTTATAATAAAAGCTTGGCTATAAAAAGTCTTTGTGTTGTACCTAACTTTTTCCATTATGAGAAAATAATGTTGGTAATAACTTCATCCTGATTTAAAAATAAAAAGTCCAAATTTAAATTATTCTCAACAGCTTTTGAGGGCCACACATGCTCAGTCCAAGGGCCACAAATGGTACCCAGGCCGCACTTTGGACACCCTGCTTTAGAGGGCCATCATAATCAAATCAGTTTCTTTCATAGTGTCAAATTACAATGTGAAAATAGGTTAATTTTATGACATACTCATCATATGTTGAGAAAGGTAACACAAACAATTTGTTAATTGATAGTTTTATCAATACATTTCGCCCTTTGAGGATGTTTAAGATCTTAAAGTGGCCCAAAATAAAAATGAGTTTGATCTAAAACATGTGGCCAAATCAACTCAGAAATGCTCCAAAATCAGACTTATGTCATGGTTTTTGTGGGGCGATCTTAAGAGAAAAAAAGCAAAAGGAAAGGTTGTGAAAGGAGGAATGATGAAGGATTCTCCTCTCTGGAAGCACCAAACTTGAGAAATGCTATAAGACAAGTCTTGTTCTATTGTCAAAAAAGGTTATGCAGAGTTACACAGAGGAGGAGCTTTAATAATTTTTCTACAGTTGGTTGTATTAAAAACAATTTAGATTTTTCCCCACTGTAGAAACAAATCATTTTCCATCTTTGTCCACATCTCTACATGCATATGTTGTGTGTATGTCTAAAGCTGTATGCAAACAATGGAACTATAAATAGCCTAGTTCTACAGTGCTCAACTAAGCAGTGATAATGAACAGTCCGTCTCAATTAACTCACAGCGAGTAGGCACACAAAGCAGCCTCCCTGTGCTCTTATTCTGCCAGGCAGGCTCAGAGCTTCATCAGAGACCTTAAAAGCTTATTTTCACACCGCATCTTTACCCACAAACGCTTTACAGAGAGGCAAGTAAGGTGAGCTGGGCAGGAGGCTGAGTGTTGGATAAATCCAGCTGGGAAAATAAAAGTCAGGGGAGCAAATATGGCCGCCACACCAGAGAGAAGAAAGACGCTCCATCCAAACATCTAATCGCATTTCCACTGACTGACCAATCACAGCCCAGCAAAAATTAACTATAATAAAAACATAAGACAATGTGTGGAGGTTAAATGAAATAGACACAATAAAACAATTATTACCGAAACTTGATTCAATCTACATTAGTAACTCAGCTTAGATATGTCATAATGTATAATGCACTGCAAAAAGACCAAATTTCAACAAGAAACACTTATTGAAACAGTTTAGAGGGTTTTATTAATACGTTCTGATATAAAAGCCCCTTTAAGAACATTCACATTTTTGATACGGCCCATAATAAAACTCAGTCTGACTACCCTGCTCTAATATGCTGATATGAGCCTGAATGTGTGATCTTCTACTTTCTTCAACATGTGTGTGGAGGTTCCTCCATCTTTTCCTCAGTGTTAGTGTTTATTTAAATGTTTTCACATTTATAATTTTACTTTTTCTTTGGTGGTGGGTTTTGCATTAGGTTGTTTGCTATTTCGGGTGCACACATTTAGTAAACGCCTTATGTTTATTTAGT
>CAEGAD010017367.1:0-52999 GCA_903067055.1 Poeciliopsis paucimaculata | reverse complement strand
ATTATTATTATTATTATTATTATTATTATTATTATTATTATTATTATTATTATTATTATTATTATTATTGTTATTATATTGGCCTCAAAGTGAAAATATTCAATGTCAAGCTGTGATTATTTTCTTTATTTTATGTGCTTCTTGTTCTAAAGTGTTACTTACTGTTTCAAAAGTTTCAATTTAACTTTTAGGTTTACATACGATCACTTGAATAAGGCGTACCACTGTATTTACAGCTTCTAGTACATCACTGCAGCCAATGAAATCGAAATGGCTCAGCAAAGTTTTTAACACGACAAAACCTCCATCTTATCTTATTTGTTCTCTATTTGTTCTCTTTGTTTTTCTTACACCTGTTCCTAAAATAAACACACGTTAATAGAAATGATTCATTATGCTAACTGGAAAAACAAAAAAATGTAGCTAAGCTTTCTGTGTAAATAGACTAAGCAAAACCTTAGTTCATTTCGTAGCTAAGCGATGCCTTTCTGTTTCGACTAAGAGGAGATCCAAGACTGATCCATTCTCTACATTTAAAGGCGTGGAAAGGAGATGAGTAATTATGTTTTAAGAGAAATGACAAAACATGTCTTTAGTCATTAGTCTTTCAGTATTTATTGTTTTTGTATGATTGTACAACAATCATAGCCATTTCAGGGCCTCGAAAGATTTTTTTTTTTTTATTGTATGTAAACCTGCAAATACGTGTCTCTGGGTGTAAAATATTTCCGATGAACTCTTCAGTTTGACCTATTTTATGTGTGAAATGGTCAGTGTGACATTATTATAAAAAAGAGAGTTGACTTTTCTACTCTTATTGTTTTCGTAATAAAAAAAGTTCAATCAAAAATGTGTTGTTACTTATCCAAACGAAACCTCATTTACTCCAAGGAGTCTTCATATGCTTTATGTTGCAGGGCCTGCCATAGACATTGCGTTGTGAAGCCACCTTTCATTGCAAACAGAATTGCCATTCTTTGGGATATTTCTATCAGCTTTGCATGTCTGCTGGAGATTTTGACAATTACCATCTGTGCAGTAGTTCCAGATTAAAAACACTGGAGATGGATGGTGCCTGAACATGAGATTTCAAGACTTGCTATGATTCTTTGACTAGGTCATTCTAGCATGTGAAATACTTTAATATGAATTCATTCATTAGTTCTGGTTGTAGGTCTAGAGTCACTGACCTGTTGAATGTGAATCTTTGCCTTCGTCCTGAATCTTTTGGAAAAAGTTTTCTTCTATCTGTGTATTTCTTCTCTTGAGAAGAAATGCACATATAATTTACCACAAATGCCAAAACTTTTATTTCTTTGGGTCCTATGAAGCTAGAACATTATCTCCACATGTTTTCATATGATCTTAAGGCTTTACTTCAGCTACCTTAAAGTGGGATGGTAAGGTTGGAACAAAAAACCCCCAAAAAACTGAAGCAAAAAGTTGCATGTTGGGTCATCAACGTTCCAAATAACTGTTAGACCTTGTCTCCATGCCTGCACAGGTATTTCCTCTCCTACCATCACAAATGTAAATTTTTAGATTTTTTCAAAAACACCGCGATGTGAAGTGTAGCCATATGCTTTAATCGGATGAGAGTCAGATTGAGAAGTTAGGAATAAAAACTTCATGCAAGTTTATCATGAAACAAAGAATGATTTGTAGAAAACCACTTCATGCCCGCTGGACTATTTGTTTCTCCTCCAAAAGCCTGAGAGAGTTTTTAGACTTCATGGCGCCATGGACGCTTTCAAAATACCGGGACATTTTAACTAAAGATCTACAAGTCTTTGCCAGTAATCTTGGAATCTTAAAATGGGTCATCATTGGATTTTTTAGACCTCTCTAACCCAGAAGAGAGCAAACTGGACTTTGCAATGTCCTTATCCAGAGTAACAATATGCAAGTACTAAACATTGTTCAACCCTGGTGACAATTAATCCTTAATTTTAGATCACATTTGGTCACAAAACTGTAAAAAGTCTTCATTTTATATTATATACACATAAGAGATTTCTGGGTTTTTGATAAATCTTTAAACTCACCTTTTAACCCCATCCTGACTGCTTTATGTAAAATCAGTGACACAAGTACTCCATTATGAAAACTTGCATAAGTTTTCTTCTTCATTTGAACCTAATGGTGGATCTGATGTGGCACTTGATTTTAATTATAACTAATTACACTAAATTAGGGCAGTGTGACTGCTTTATTTGCAGGGAACAGGGTGTTCACAGTCAGGCAGATTCATGACTTCCTCTTCCTTCTGTACAGCACAGCTTTGTTCATAGCTCAGACCAAATCTCCCCAGTTGCAATAAATACAACAAAAAACCCCATGAATGCAATCATAATTAACGTCCATACTGTTAACTTAAAGATTTGAAGATCATCAAGAGCGATGTGTACACTGAACATTATTTACAGAATAGTTTTTATAATGTAAGCTTTTGATTACATTTATTCATAGAGTGGATTTTTTTCCTGTTCTCAACACCTCTTTATTTACATAAGCGATAATTGTTTTTAGAAAAAAAAATATATTTTTAATAGAATATTGATACTTTAGACCTATATTGGGCACCATGTGTGTGAACTTCTACAATGTTTCTTTATTTTTTGTATCGTTTCTTAAATCATTTTTAGTTTGCTAATTCTTTCCAGCGGTTGACAAGCCAACAAGTGGTACATTTCACAGTTAATTATGCGTGTATTTACTGTCATTTTGTATTTAAAGCTTCAACATGACGCCCTCATGATGACTGTTTCTAGGAAAGTGCCGACTGTTTCTAGGCATGGGCCTTTTTCTCTGAAAAGTCACTGAATAATGTCATTCAACTCTCTTCAAAGAGCCACTGGCTTTTTGTGAAAAATGTTCTCACATTCAAATGATGCATAAAGATCCCTAGGCAGTGTTAAAATTTACAAGACAGTCGTTGTTGTATGCAGGTGGTGGGCATGATCAAAGAAGACAAGATAAAATACTTTGCTGGGATTAGACAGTTTGGTAATGCTCTCTTGGTCAAAGTGTCTACTATAAGGGGGAATTCCCACATTTATCCGAAGGACTGGTCTCTCATTATTAATGAAATGAAAATGAAGATGCCTCTGTGTTTTTCATTTGGTTTTACAAAGCTATTCTGTGAAGTCCGAAGGTGTATGACCATTAGACGCCAACCGGTCATGAAGAAACGCAGCAGATTGTTTGAATTAGAGCTAAAATACAAAACGATATCCAAAGCTTTGAAAAATCTCACAGAACACTGTTCAATACATCATCTGAAAATGGATTATTGGTTTCTGCTTTGTTTTACACAGCTAAGAAGCAGTTTGTACAAATACCAACTTAATTCTAACATGGCTATGAGTCTCAGGATCAACATTTCTGGTGTATGTCTTAGTTTACAGTCTTTCCATGCCCTCTTTCTTGTTCTTCCAGTTTTGTTGTTGTTATTATTGATATTATTATGAGCAGTAACATAGTAGTAGTTACAATATTGTTATAACCAAGAGCTGTTATTGTTACACATTTTTCTGTCTTATTCCAAATTTCTGTTTAATTAAAAAAGTTAAAACTCTTTAATTTAAAAAGTTAATCCTATGTGAGTGCATGTTTATTTTTCTCTTTACCAATAAGTCTTGCTGATGAATTTCCCAAATGAGAGACAAGCAGAGATTGTTGTCTATTTTATTCTATTTGAGCCTCAATTAAATTTCAAGGTAAATTCAGAAGTAATTATTTAGCTATTCTAGGATAGGATCACTATGCAAACTCCTTTTTGCCTAGTGATTTTTCACTAGGTTTTTTCCTATTTGACTGGAAGGATTGGGGTCTGAAAATGTTAAAACTTCAAAATAAAAGCTTAAAACATCACCTTAAAATTAGTTATTGAATTTAAATCAAATAAAGCACCTCTTAAATAAATAAAATACGTAGAATTCATCTTAATCTTTACTTTATCTAAAATAACTCTCATCAAAAGTGCGCAGATGCTCGCTGAAGGATTTTACTCTGAAGGAAACAAACCGGAAGCAGCGGTTGAGACGGAGGTAAATTTATACTTCGCCGTGTGACGTTGTTGATGACAGGAGCAAAACAACACTCCGAGAGCTGCCCATGTTAACAATATTAGTCGCTACAACATACGCTGCACAAGCTGCTTGTTGTCTGACGTTAACACGGTAAAGAACGGGGTAAGATTTTATACATACTCGCCAGAATTGGTATCAAAACAACCGCAGAAAACGTTGCTGTTTGAAGCTGGTTAGCTCGTGAGCCTTAGCCGCGGTGGTGTTTATTTGCCAATTCATTGTGGTAGGACGGCTGAAACTTGTTGTTTTTCATATTCAAGATTATTTTTGTCAGCGATATGTGAAGTGTTGCGTTGTTTAGGTGACCATTCAACGGGAGTCCTTGATTGGTTGGTGATGAAGCGTCCACTTGCACTGTGTGCAAGCTTTCAGCTGTTTTTAATTATCTGAACTCATGCCTGTTTCCCAGATTCTGAGAAGAGTTAAGAGAACACATGCAAATTAGTTCTTTGTATGACTAGCATTGTCATTGCCATTCATTTTTAGTCATTCCTTCTTTGATTGAGCTTTTAACAATTTTAACAGACACCTTTAAAGGTATCACCCATACAGGTATATGGCTCTAAAGCATTCATACTTTACTACTTTAGTTTTCTGGATTGTTGAAATCATAATTAGGGTTTAACTGACATGATATTTTCTATAGGAGCAGAACATTTTCCAATGTACAGTTAGGAAGTGGACATATTAACTAGCCAGCTTCCACTGTAAACTAGCCCTGACTATCAAGAACAAGAGAAGTGAATTTCACTGCCTTTGTGTCACATGAGTTGGTTTTTGTCTCTCTTAGATGTAGCCGATAAAATGGAGTATGATGAGAGACTTGCACATTTCCGTCAAACTCGCCTCAATCCCTTTGATCGTGGAGAAGAGGAAGATGAACCTGAAGGAGGGAAGGCAACCCAGCAACATGGTAAAGAAAATTATTGTTAATCGCAGCTATGTTGAAAAACACAAGTATAAACAAAACATATAAGTGTGAGACAAAAACAAGTTATCGGAGAAATATTAACAGTTTTTTTTCTTTCTGTAATGAAAGGGATTTTATTACAGTTTAACTCCAAAAACCTGCCTTGATTTACTCATCACTTATAGGGATACAGATTTGGATTTGTTTGGTTTGTCTACTTATCATACATCATCTTGTTTTCTTCAAGAATTCTCCTGTAAAAAGTTTACAAGCTACATTAAGTCAGTTGTTTTTTCATGCTGTAAAAACAATGGAGACTACCCTAGTCAAGATGTTCAATGATGTCCATATAAACCCAACTGTGGAAGAACCACAGTCTTGCATAAATAAAATACAGAGGTCCAACAGAACCTGCACTGAGGTTCTGTCGGACCTCAGTGCCGCTTTTGATGCTGTTGACATGTTACTGAATCGACTGAGGAGTTGGGTAGAAACTCATCCATGCTTTTACCTTTAGTCGCATCGGTTGCTGCAGCTGATCCAGAAGACTGCTGCTCATGTTCTGACTAAAACTAGAAAGTTAGAGCACATCACACCAGTTTTACAGTCCATACACTGGCTTCCTGTGGCTCAGAGAATAGACTTTAAAATACTGCTGCTTTTTATAAATCACTGAACGGCTTAGCACCACAATACATTAAAGATCTGCTGCTGTTGTACCATCCTTCCACACCGCTCAGGTCTTCTGGCGCTGGTCTGCTCTGCATACCCAGAACCAAACATGGAGAAGCAGCATTCAGCTTCTATGTACCACAAATCTGGAACAAACTTCCAGAAAACTGCACAACAGCTGAAACACTGAGTTTCAGCTCTTGACTAAAAACCCACCTTAGAGTTGCGCTTGAAACCTAATCATGAAACAATCAGTAATCTGATGTGCGAAATGTAATGTTGACTGTGTGTTCTATGACTTTGTAATTTTGTGATGTAAAACACTTTGAAATGCCTTGTTGCTGAAAGGTGCTATATGTAGACTAAAAACTTCCCCAAATCTGGTCTTTAATTGAATGGAGAGAAAAAAAAAAATACTCATCACAAACAATTTTTTACTTTTAGGAATTTTATGCATCTAAGTCTTATTTATAAGACTTAGATGCATAAATGCATAGATGCATAAAGCTGAAAGCTGAAGGCTTCCCCTTAAGACTTCATCTGCAAGCTTCATTTGCAAGGAAGTGGAAACTTCCTCACATTTGGTGCAGGACTTTTCTTCTTAAAATCCACTTTTAAGAAATTATTGAACATAATGAAACAGTTTTAATGTCAGTAAAATACTAGTGACAAAAAAAAAAAAAAAAAAAAAAAAAAGAAGCCAAATGGACTCTTGTGACCAATTCCAGGCCTGTAAAACAAGAAGTGGGAAATGCTGCAGCTAAACCAGAACAAATGAGAAGCAAAAGTGTAAGCAGGAAATCAGTAACACTTCCTTGATTATTGGATTTGGGAGCTCAAGCAGAGCTTCTCAAACACTTTATCCGCACTGATTCTTATATTGCAAGTGATTCTTCGCTGAAGCTAAAGATGTTTTGCTCTGAAGTGTACACAGGTAAAAGCTACATTTTTCTGCATTTTTTCAGTTTACGCCAAATGTATATAATAGATATTAGCATGGATTATCTTCAATCTTTACCAAAAAAATGTAACTATATTTTTAGTCTTTTTAGCTATGTTTATTCTTCTTTGACTAACAAGCTTTTTTTTTTCATATTGATTTAATGCCGCTTTTACAAAAATGTATCCTTTTGTTTGTTAAATTGTGATTCAGTTTTATGTATTTTCTCATTAAAATTACAAAAACATGCAAGAACTGCTAGGATTTACAAGTGCTTTACATTTTTGTAAAGCAAATATGGTTACTATGGCATTTTTGCCATAGTGTAAGGCCTTTTATCTGGATTAATATGGTTTTGCTAGGCACTGGCTGGTAAATAGGAACAATTTAGAAACTAAAAGGCCTGCTGCTTTTATTTATATTTGGAAAAAAGCATTTTGGTGTCAGATTTTCAGTTTTAATATTTTATCAGAAAGCAACATGATTATAACTTAGTGCTTAGTTGCTGACATAATGCACAGCTTAGTCAAATAAATAGGTGGCAGTTGCAGAATTTGTGGTAAAAGGATAAAATATTTTTAGTCTAAATAATTAATAAAAGAAAAAGTGGATATAAAAAAAAAACACTGACAGCAGAATTAATTAAACTTCAGAGTTAATTTAGTCAGCTGATCTACATTGTTTTTTATGACGGTGATCACATGTCCTAAACAGCCTGGTTACACATTACTGGACGGTTTAAAACAGTTCTCAGTTTGTTCCTCTGTTTGTGATTCTCCTGTGTGTGGAGGCAGTGAGGAGGAATGAGTAACCAGTGTTTAACTTTAACTTAGCTTTAAAGTTGTTATTCTGTGTTTTCAGAAGCAAACTCTGAACTGTTTTCTGGGACCAAAACCCACAGTTCTGATCGCACCATGGACCTTGGCCTCGCTGAGGACCATTTTTCCAGACCTGTGGTGAGTTTTAAATGTTTTTCTGTAACAGTTGGAAAGTAAGATGTGTAAAATGAGCAGGATCAGTGCATCCCTGTTTCTGTTTTGTTGCTGAAGCTGTGCTTTGATTTGCTCTTAACACAATGAAAGTGTTAAACTGCTGAACTCCATAACGTAAGAAATGTCTTGGAGCCCTGAACATTCTCATAAATAGATGTAGGACAAAGAGATTGACCAAAATCAAATGTTTGGTGTTTATTTTTCGACAATGACTTGTTATATATTTTGCTTGATCTGTTTAATTAAATAGATAATCTTACATAATCTGACTTTTATTCCAACCTGTAGCCATGATACAACCATTGTTGCTGAAAGGACATTAACCAAAATGGCTGTTGCTGAGATTCAATCAAACTGTTGCAAAGTAGAAACACTTCCATCTTAAATTAATGTTTGTTGTTGTTTTTTTTTAATGTTGTTGTTTCAGGGTTCCTTTGTGGCTTCGGACATTGAGCAGCTGAAACTGGCCATAGAAGAATGTAAGAAGCTGATCTTGGAGCTGCCAGAGCATTCGGAGAGACAAAAAGACACTGTGGTCAAATTGATCCACCTGCGACTTAAACTGCAGGAACTTAAGGTTAGAACTGAGACGAAGACACGACACTGATGTTTGTTTCAATGCTGCTTCAGGAGGATGGATGATGTGTTCCTCTGTGTTTGATTTTTCTATTTGAGTAACTTTTTTATTTTTTTTCCTCTAAATATTCCTGACAAATCTGAGTGGCACACTGGGAATTATTCTGAACTAACAGCATTACGCTTCAGGTCGTAGCGAATGGTGATTCCAGAAACGAATCATTGTTTTGAATTAATCCCTGTTTTTGATATATATCCACAAACCCAACCACATTATCTCAAAATCTCAGTCTCATTGTGCTGTTTTCCTCTGAAGGACCCAGAGGAAGATGAACCTAATCTGAGAGTCATACTGGAGCACCGCTTTTCAAAAGAGAAGAGTAAGAGTGTGAAGCAGACCTGTGACAAGTGCAGTACCATCATTTGGGGTCTAATCCAGACCTGGTACACCTGCACAGGTAAACAACAATATACACTGGTGCAGCACTGCAGGGTGTGTTAGTGCAGAAAACTGCAAAACACCACAGAATATATAGAAAGTAACAAGGTGTTTTGTTGTTCACATTAAACGACTTAATTGGACCCTTTAATGTTTTAATAGTTTAACTCAAAAGCGTTTGATATGAACTGCTAATGAAACTGTTTGCAGCATTTATTCATGAACTATTTTTTTAGTTTAGAATAGAATAATTTGAGCTGCACCACACCTTTCACCATGATGTCGTCACACAGGTATGCATGTTTCTGATTACATCATCACACAGATTGAGCCACGTTTGTTTTGTCTAGATGATTACATTTTTCCACGCCGAACCCGACCTTCACTCCGAAGCTCAGAGCATGAAGGGTTTATTTTCAACCCTTCATGCTGTGAAAATAAACCCGTCACAAAAACCTTTTATTTTAAACCAAAAAACCAAAATTTATTTTACTCAAAGATTATCCAAAATCCCACTAACATTGCCTTTGTTTCTGTTCATAATATTTTATTGTTGCTAATATTTTGAAGGTCAGTTTATGTGTCTAAATGAAGAAATGAAACAAACAATTCAGCTCTGACTCTGCTAGAGGGGAAGTTAAAGAAAATATCAGTTTGTTTATGTGAAGGAGGTTTCATTCAGGATCTTGTTACTTCATGAATGTCACATGAAAACTAAGTTTTATTTTTATTTTTTTTTACATAAACTAAAGCTTTCTCTAAGGCATGCACATTTGAGATAAAATCAGTCTTTGTCTGAGTAAGTAAAAATATTTCTTTTTTGCTTTTCGCAGCATGCAATCGTGTTTTCTTGTTTCAGGATGCTATTACCGTTGCCATAGCAAGTGTATGAACCAGATCACGAAGCCCTGCGTCAGGTCAAAGGTGAGCCACCAGTCGGAGTATGAACTAAGCATCTGCCCAGAAATAGGACTGGATCGACAAGACTATCGTTGTGCAGAGTGCCGCACTCCTATCTCACTGAGTGAGTACAAATGAGATGGAAAATTGTCAAAATCTGTCATTATTTCATTGTGAGGTTTTAAATTTATTCCTTAAAATTTGTCTAAAATAAGAAAGGGGGACCCATAAAGTGTCATTTTGTTAAAGTATGTTGAGAAATGTGTGTTCTCCCCCACCCCTACAGTAAGTATAATCCTAAATCTCTGAATGAACAACATGTAGCTGTGATGCTGTTTGCTGCATGATGTAATTTCTCTACTTTTACCGCAACTTTGCTGTAATGCGCCATGTTTATGTTTCAGGAGGCGTTCCCAGCGAGGCCAGGCAATGTGATTACACAGGCCAGTATTACTGCAGCACGTGCCACTGGAACGATACGGCTGTCATTCCAGCTCGGGTCATCCACAACTGGGAGTTTGAGCCGCGCAAGGTATCATCAGCAGGCATGCGATAAAAGTATGAGCTTGTTGGAAATGAGTCCAGAGGCAGGACTTGCTGTACATCATATTCATTTAGTGTTATTTGCAGAACTTAGCAACTGAAAAACCAGTCAGTCAAAATAACTGCATGATTTCAAACCATTTTACAATCATGTTTCTGCATCTTTCACGGTTTAATTCAGTTTATTTTCTATTTTCTTATTGAGAGAAACGGCGACAAATAAATAAGCTTCATGGTCTTTCTAATTTGATAGATTATGAGTATGTTGTCTTAGCAACTCAATTAACTACCAAAACGCAGTTCACGGTAAATCATGTTTTTCTTTTTTTTCAAATAATATTTTTGTTTTTGACATCACAAGGCAGTGTGTTGAAGAGATGTTTTGGACACATAAAGTTACTGATCGTAGACCCGATCACCTGCTGCCACCTCAGATCCTAACACTGTCCACATTGAATGATTTGGTATGTAAGTCAGATCAGACTTACAAACCATTATCTCTTATGGCGAGATAATGGTTTAATCCCAATCCCATGAGATTTTTTTGCATTGTACATGTGGAAACTTTAAAAACAACAGAACTGCAAGTTTTGCATTTTGTTTATGATGTGATTTCACCAAAGATTTAAGTGATTGTTAAATCACAACCAATCAAGATTTTTGTTTTTGACCACTTCAGAGATTGCTTAAAAAAAGACACTGTGGGACTATTCTCAATTTTTTGGGAAGTGAGTGCTGGATGTATAATAATTAAAAAGGTGCATCTTTGTTTCTTGGGTAAAAGTATCTTTTCTGAGAGGACATTTTCTCTGCCAGGTTTGTCGTTCCTCAATGCGTTACTTGACACTCATGATGCCTCGACCTGTGCTGAAGCTGAAAGAAATCAACCCACTGCTGTTCAACTTTGTGGAGGAACTGGTTGAGATCAGGGTGAGGAAATTGATTTATTTCTCTTTCTAAAAATCTTAAGTTTTACTTTAAGTTCATAATTTTGGGGACGTGTGTAGAGTTTTGTCCTGGTAGCTCATTTTAAACCCTTCTGCTGCTCTCAAACCAAAAGGTACATTAGAAAACTCAAATTAAATGTGACCCAGTGCTGAACCACAGCTGAAATTGCATTATATATTTTTTAAACATTCCGAATTGGAGCCTGCCATAGCAGACCTTAGGAGATCTCCTGCTAAGAGATGAACACGTTTTCTGGTAACAAAGTGCCATAAAGTAAACATTTGATTTATACTTTTGCAAAATTTACCAACTGTAAATTTCTTGTGTCTAAGCAGATGAACAGTATTTCAAAATAGCTTATGTTTTATAAACAATAATTAATTTTGTACCAAGAGATTAGCTTTTTTTTTCTTCTGGTAACAAACTGCCACGAAGTATAAATTAATTTTTTAATATTCACCACCAATGACAAAAAAAATGAAACGTTTTCATTTCTATTAAAAATTCACCAAGTGCACAATTCTTGTTAAGTAGTGTAAGATGAGTAGTATTTTAAAAGAACAGAAGAAGTCTTATGTTTTTTGAACCATAACAATATTTGTTGTTAATCTGTTGCTAAGAGATGAGCACGTTTTCTGGTAACCAAGTGCCACAAAGTAAACATCATATTTTTACTTTTGCAAAATTTACCAGCTGTAAATTTCTTGTGTCTAAGCAGGTAAGGAGTATTTCAAAAGAGATTATGTTTTAGAAACAATAATTAATTTGGTGCTAATTTGTTTTGTTTTTTTCTAGTAACGAACTGCCACGAAGTATAAATCAGATTTTTGCATTTGCATTGAATATCTGTTTTATAATATATTCCCCACCAATGACAAAAAAAAATAAACGTTTTTACTTTTCTAAAAAATTTACCAACTGCACAGGTCTTGTTAAACAATATGTAGTGTAAAATAAATAGTATTTCAATACATAAGAAGAAATCTTATGTTTTTTGAACAATAACAATATTTGTTGTTAATCTGTTGCTAAGAGATGAGCACTTTTCTGGTAACCAAGTGCCACAAAGTAAACATTATATTTTTACTTTTGCAAAATTTACCAGCTGTAAATTTCTTGTGCCTAAGCAGGTAAGGAGTATTTCAAAAGAGATTATGTTTTAGAAACAATAATTAATTTAGTGCTAAGAGATTAGGGTTTTTTTTTTGTTTTTTTTTGGTAACGAACTGCCACGAAGTATAAATCAGATTGTTACATATTTATTGACTCGCTGTTTTATAATATATTCACCACCAATGACACAAAAAATTTAACATTTTCACTTTTCTTAAAAAATCACCAACTGGCCAATTCTTGTTATGTAGTGTAAGATGAATAGTATTTCAAAAGAACAGAATAAATCTTGTGTTTTTTGAACAATAAGAACATTTGATCGAGATTGAGGCAATTTCTGGTAACCAAATGCCACAAAGTAAACATCATATTTTAAATATTTGCAAAATTTACCAACTGTAAATTTCCTGTTTCTAAGCAGATGAGTAGTACTTCAAAAGAGATTATGTTTTATAAACAATACTAAATTGCTTATGAAACAAGACATGAGCTTTTTCTTCCGGTAACGAACTGCCACAAAATATAAATCAGATTTTTACATTTGCGTTGACTAGCTGTTTTATATTCTGTTTTACAATATAGTCAGCACCAATGACTTGAAAAATGTACCAACTGCACAGGTCTTGTTAAGTAAGTAATGTAAGATAAATAGTATTTTAATAGAGCAGAAGAAATCTTATGTTTTTTGAACAATAATAATATTTGTTGTTAATCTATTCCTAAGAGATGAGCACGTTTCTGGTAACCAAGTGCCTCAAAGTAAACATCTGTTTTATAATACATTCATCACCAATGACAAAAAATTGAAACATTTTTGCTTTTCTTAAAAATTTACCTACTGCACAATTCTTGTTAAATAGTATTTCAATAGCGGAGAAGAAATCTTATGTTTTTTGAACAATAACAATATTTGTTGTTAATCTGTTGCTAAGAGATGAGCGCGTTTTCTGGTAACCAAGTGCTACAAGTAAACAAAGTAAACATCAGATTTTTACGTTTGCAAAATTTGTTAGCTGGAAATAGGGACCAGCACCCCCCGACCCCACTAGGGACAAAGGTGTAAGAAAATGCATGGGTGGATGGATATTTGATATTTGAGTAAAACATGAGAGAGCTGTTCTTAACACTAATAAACTTTTGAGTGATATGTAACAAAATGGCTTCTGTTAAAGATTTTTGTCTCATTAATATTTTAATTTTGGTTCTTCATCATTTTTTTATTTTTATTTTTATTTTTATTTTTACAGTTGCTGATAATTATAATGAGAAAAAAAAAACACATTTTCAATTGAGGGTGGCGATCTCATGCTGGGAGTTTCAACAACAGCCTTTATTTTTGTATGTGTCTGTTTTGGATTCACAGAAACTTCGCCATGATATCCTCTTGATGAAACCTTATTTCATTACCTGCAAGGAGGCGATGGAGGCTCGGCTGCTGCTGCAGGTCAGTAACTATTTGAGTTATCAACCTAACAAACATCAAAATGACTTAGCGGTATTTTTTTTAATCGGTAAAACAGAGTGAAACCTTTTCCCTCTTGTGGTGAAATTGTGCACCTAGTAAAAGTATCTAGGCGGAAGTGTTTAATATAATCTCTTTAATGTTAGGCATTTTACTTTCAGCAATCCTCTTTGGATTTTTTTAATTATTATTTTATGGTTAGTATTTGCTTTGGTTATATAGAAACTCATAGTTTTAAAATATTTTAATTCTACTCTGTTATGTCCATGAACACATCATTATTGGGCTACTATCATGTTAAAGATGAATGATTACAGAATAATAAATAATCACCACTTTTACTATTTGAGCACCAAAACAGAAGTTTCTTTGTTCACGAAAAGGGCTGAGAAACCCAGAAATAAAAACTTTAAACACGTTAGAATATACAAGTAACTATTTTAATTATCTGTTTCCTAATTTATAATTCACCCGTTTCTTTCAAAGTTGAGAGTTGCTGCGTTCAAGTTCCCTGCACAGGTTCTAGGCTACACTGCTTTGGTTTTGCTTCATGTCTCCTTTGCGTTTTTTGCTCCACAGCTGCAGGATCGCCAGCACTTTGTTGAAAACGACGACATGTACTCACTACAGGATTTGATCGACATCTCCACTGGGAGGCTGAGCTGCTCCCTCACTGAGATCCACACAACATTTGCCAAGCACATCAAGCTGGACTGCGAGGTGAGCCCAGTCCACTAAAAGTTATAAAGCTTCCTATTTGCACATTAGCTACGGGAAACAGTTAAAAATATCGTTCATCAAGTACCTAAACTTGATACCGCTCTTGTTCTGCTCCTGTGTTGTACTTGTGTGTGTGTGGTGTGTGTGTCTAGCGTTGTCAGGTCAAAGGATTTGTCTGTGAGCTTTGTAAGGAGGGAGACATCTTGTTTCCGTTTGACAGTCACACCTCAGTGTGCCACGAGTGTTCTGCCGTCTTCCACAGGTGAGGAGCCACCAACCTTTTAAACTGAATTAAACTGAAACATCTCAACTTTTAAAGCTGAAATTGTAGACGTAAGAAAATCTCGAGCAGAGCAGGGCAAAGCCGCCGATTAACACAGTTAGTCAGACTGTGTTTGTGTCAGTCTGATTGACTTCCTTTATTTCCTCAACAGGTTAAACCACGTGTCAAACTCAAGGCCCGAGGGCCAAAATCGACCCGCCATATGTTTTTGTGCGGCCCTCTAGATTCTAGAAGGAAGCATAAAAAATAACATTCAAGATGACAGATGAGTTCTTAAAGATGATTTTATCAATCAATAGTTTTTAGCTGTGAACTGCCAAATTGCTTCAATATGAAAAGATGTTCAATAGTATTTTATTTCAATTCAATTTGAATTCAGAGACAGTTTTTCATTAATACCCCAACTGTTTGTTAATGGATAGTTTTATTAATACATCCTTTTTGAGGACTTTTGAGGACATTTGTGATCTTGATGTGGCTAGAAATGAAAATGGGTTTGAAACCCCTGGGTGTTCATCTGTCTAATCCCCTATTTAGGCTGTGATAAGTAGATTAACAAAACTTTATTGTACATTCCCGTTTGACTATACGTATTGCAATTGTAAGCCAATAAATCTGACCTGATCTGGCCCGAATTTCGGGTTGGCTTTGGCTTAAGCCATGAATCTAAACTCTACCCACGTAGGAAGAAGATAATTTTTATTCAAGATCTCTTCCATCTAGTCATGGCACTGGGAATAAGCTCAAATTCATGCAGACAGCACAGACACAGCTGTTGCTTTGACCATAGAGGGATCAGATGGCCACTAAAAGCCACGCAGAGACCCGTCGTCCTGCAGAGCCTCATGGGAAACAGTCGTAAGCCTTAAGCAGATACATAAAACACATGTAGGCCGGAGAAGCAAACTCAACTGAGCCTCTCACCACTTTTACGAGTTTAAAGAAAAAAAACAAATCAAGTATCTGTATTATTTGCAGTTGCTGAATCATTCTTCTAGTTAAGAAAACAACAGTTTAACTTGTCTATATTTTGCATATGTTGTGTATGTGTTTAGAGACTGCTACTATGACAACTCTACCACCTGTCCACGATGTGCTCGAATGACAGACCGCCAACAGGATGAGGGGGAAGAAGAGAAATGAGCAAGATGTTTTTTATAACATGCTGATTACTCTTAGTCGGGCCAAACTAGCTTCCCATCTTGGTATTATGTTTGACTTGTTTTTTTTTTGTCTTTTTCTCTTCTGTGAACTACAATGTGAAACGGGGAATTAAAACATTTCGAACCTGGTGTTCTGAACGCTCTTGTGCGTCTGAGGTGATCTGGTGTTCCTGTTGAAATATTTGTGAACATGGCTCCTGGTGTAAGTTTACATCTAATTTCCCTTTAGAACAATTTCTTAACATCAGTCCAAGATGATGCCAGAAGAAACTACGTATTTCTCTTCTCGCAGATAAACGTATGTCCTTTAATAAAATGTTTTGATGTGTTAAGTCGAAATTCCCTGCTTTCAATTACAAGATGGAAAAATGTTAGCCATCATAACTATACTACTCGTCTTCTTGTTTTGTGATTTTTCATATAAAACTAAAATCATGTGTTAAATATCGATTATTATTGCAAAACTAAGCAGAAAAATTTTAATTCTGTTCTGATTCTGCAGGCCCTTTCAGAATATTTTCTTTTTCAAATCAAACCGTAATAATCAGTTTTAAATAGTTTATGAAGTATTTATATTAACACAACTACAAGGCAAACAGCAATATTTATTTGCATCAGTCAGTTTGCATTTATTCTCGTATTTCTGTCAGTCAGTTAGTAGTGGAATAAATTTTAAATCTTTTTTGATTAGATAAAAAAAACCCAATGATTATAACAATACTCTGAATCTGCACTAACAGGTTAACCGAAGCATGCCTCTGCAGGACAGTTTGGACTAAAGGAGTTAATTGTGCTTCTCTGTAATTTAAATCTGCGAACTCATTCGTACATTCAGGATGTAGCTAATGGCTTGGATGTTCAGCTGCTCTCCAAACATCTTTATGTCATTGTGTTGATGGTTTCAGTCTTCTGCTATTGAGAACAAGTTTTGTGTAAACATGGATGTGTTTTGCTAAAGTGACCATTTGAACAAAGTATTTGTTTTAAAATATCAATTTTTTGGCTGTGTTATTTTTTCAGCAGCACAAAGTACTGTAAATATATTGTTATTTTTTGTTTGTTTGTTTGTTTTTTGTTTTAACTTGATGGCCATACATGCTGTTGGTGAAAGCAATTTCTCGTTGTAAAACAACTGATCAGTGCATGAAATAAATAAACTTCCTGGCTAATGTTTTGAAATGTTTCTTCAATATTTCAACATAATCTTTTCCCATCAGAAAGAAAATGCCATCTAATTTGTGAAGTGCACCAGTGAAACACCCATTATACGATGCTGGTATAAAATCACATTTATTCAAATATAGTAAAAAAAAATGAGATGAGAAGAGAAGTCTTTTTTTTTTTTTTTTTTCAGATTGCACATCACCAATAGAGCTCTGTAGCCACTTGGTTCCGTTTCTAAAGATTTTGTCAGCTGAAACACGGAACAGTTTCAGATATCCATCAATTTCGACATAAGAACTTCAAAAGTCTCAGACAGCTGAGGACGAGAAGCGATTTAGTTTCTCAGCACATTCAAGCATGCATCCAAATTGAAGGTTCTGCATTGGCTTAGTCGGATTACATAACGAGATGTTGTGAGGTCACATGAGGAGGGCTGCGGATGAAGGACGTCCCCTTGGAGACGTCTTGCACGGTGGAGTGGACGAATATTAACTGAAGAGCCAGAGTGCTGATTGACAGCTGTTACTGAAAGTACAGATTTGTTTATTTTCCAGATGAACAGACCCCCAGTACTATCTCGAAACAAAGGCGTAAAATAGAAAAGAAGACACCAGATAAAAAAATAATCGCAATAAACCGAAATATGTTCGAGATAATATTTGTTTACATTCCACTTTAAATGCGTCTACAATTAACTTTCATCTCGCGGGATCTTTGGTCTGAACTTGTTCCTAGGTGCGCGCTGCCGCGCCGCGCCGCCGCGCCGTGCCGCGCCGCTCTCCAATGTGCGCAAAGCGCAGCTTCCTCTCGGCTCATCTGATGTGCGTCTGAGGGCGATTGGGAGCAGATATGAGGGGAACTGTGGCTCCTCATTATTCCGTCTGACGGGACTCTTCGTCCTCAGCATGTGGTCCTTTCGGAACCGAGCCCGGACGGTTCGGTCGTGGAGACGAAACTTTTTCACACTTCCAGCTACTTTGCGCCTCAGAGGGGCTTCGGTAAGAAGAAATGTTTTTATTAAGAAAAATGTATGCAATGTGTAACAATGTATAACTTTGCCAAAAAAACAAAAAAAACAAAAAGTTTTTTTTCTATATAGAAAAATGCATTTTCTGTAAGATGCGTGAGTTCCTACGATGAGCCACGAACATGTCTGTCGTGAGAAAAACCTTCGCATCTCTGCTGACAGCTGCCCTTCAAAGCCCCAAACAAACAAACAACAGTAGCTCTGCTTCTGCATCATTCCTCGGCTGTTTGTATTCTCCCGGGACCCAGAGGCCCGGTTCTTTTGATTATGTAGTTTATGAGACAGTTTCCTCAGTTCCATGATGTTCTTTTTGCAGTCCTTGGTTTAAACATGATGGCTGAGAAGGAAGTCTCTTTTTAGCAGTTCAGTGGGAAAAGATTTTTCCTTTGTGCTTTTGCACAAATTATGGACATAAGAGTAAATATTTTATGTTAGATTTACTAAAGCAATATTATTGTCTTTAAGATACTAGCAAGGCCATTGTTGTGTCATAAAACCAGCTGAAATGTCCCATCGTTTAATTCAACAAGGACTTAACTAATAAGATTTCAATAATCCTGTAAAGTTTGGAGGAGAAAAGGTGGTGGATTTGTTTTCCTAACAACTCCTCGCTTGCCATAAATTATAGGGCTTTTAGTGAACCTTTTCCTTGGTGATGTTCACTTCCTATCAAATATTTGTAACTGCAGATGGCGTTGCTCATTCAGGGAAGATGTGGAGAGCTACATCGACACAGTTTTGCACGGCTGCTGGGCTCAAACAGGCCTCTGAAAGGTATGTGAAGCACCTTTGTGCTTTGTGCCATCTTACTCGGACACACAATACAATGAGTCCAACTGACCGGGCCCAGTGACCCAAATATTTTTGGCCAGTGTCAGCCATCTGATTCCCTAATTTTCTTTGTTCTTTCAGGTTTTGAAAAATTGTTCCCGAAGAGAAAGGAAGGAACTGGCAGCCGAACATCAGCAGAAAGTAAAGGAAGAAAAAAAAAAAAAACATCCTCGTCCAATTTCTTAAATTGCTATGTGGCTTGCTTTTCTGCAATTTATATCTGGTTTTTGTTATTTAGATAAAAGAAATAAAGAGCAAGACTCACTTCGAACCGAAAGACGGGAAGAGAATGATGGCAGGGGAGAAAGAGGAGGAGGAGGAGAAAAGGAGAGATCTCAGTGGTGGAAACAATTCAAGGTGAAGATCTAAGTGTCTACGTTGGCTATGTTGTCAAAATGTTCTGCACATTTTTGAAACATGTGAGACTCATTTATCTTGTTTTGTAAAATAAAGTTGTATGCTATAGTATAACACTTTAATAGAAAAGAAAGATTGGATAAGAAAAGCACAGGACTGTCATTTTTTTAATCTTCAAATGACAAAACAATAATTAAAAAAGCTGCCAAGGTGATGATGTTTTATAATTATGCAGTTTATTTGTTATAAAGTAATATTTGAAACAAGGCTCAATCGATTGTATTTGTTAAAGAACTTTATAGCTGAACAAAAAAAAAAACTTTTTAATCCAATAAACTGTTAATGAAAGATTGTTCTGATTTCCTAAGTAGGGGCAGGCTTTGTTGTCTTCTACCTCAATGTGAAAAAATAGGAAGTCTGTGTCCAAAAGTTGAGCATTTTATGGATAAACAAAGCAATAGAAGGTTTATAAATTAAAAAAAGGGTACTTGATCCCATAGATCAAAGACTTAAAGCAGTTTCTGTTGCTTTCAGAACCACTGGGCATGTAAGGCTTCATACTGGGTCTAACGTGGTTTCAATCAGAAATGTTCCAAAGTTGTTGAAATTCACATTGTTTTCTTACAGAGTGACATGTTTTGTTCAGCTAAAGATTAGGATCTGTTTGTGTATGCAAGTAAAAATGGAGCTTAAACATTTAAATTGAAAAGGTGACTTTCTGCTCGTATGGATACGGAGGGATTTTCAATATTTAATGCTCAAAGTGAAGGTGTAAAAAAAAAAAGAAGGTCTCTAATTTACGGTAAAATACCGGCAGCTGTTGTGGCCTGAATTTTACTGTGCAAGTTAGAGATGTTTATTTTACAGTTTGCATAGAAAATGTAGAATTAATATATTTATATGGTTCACATTTCACCACAATTATTCAGTTTAATTACATTTTTCAGAAATGACAAAACCCTTAGTCTGTAGCAGCATGATATTATTATTATTATTTCACCTACTTAGCTTAAGACTATGTGGTCGAAGGTTTTCCCCTTAATTTGGGCTTCATTTGGTTTAATATTTAAAACTTAATGTAACAGTGGTCAGAAGTTGATCCATCTGTTCTCATTTCAACGTTTCCTCGTCCTCCAGAAAGATTTTCCCTTCGATGAAAGGACCGTGCAGAACTTTGCTCTCGGCGCTGCGGGCATGACCACAGCCTTTTTGTACTTCCACTTCAGGGAAACCGGAGCCCAGATCTGCTGGAAGGATTTCGTTCTGTATCTGAGCAAAGGCTTGGTAAGTTTAGTTCACTGCCGCTCCTGGAGTCTTTCTCAGCTAATCTCCTCGCATCAATAGTGTAAACAGATCATTTTGTTCAGGCAGGTTGGTCATGTAGCCGTGGTCAATAAACAGTATGTCAAAGTGTTTCCGGCCGATGGAGTGAACTCATCAGAAGTGGTTAGTAAGATAACACAGCCGTGTCCTGACTCTCTTCAGAAAGGGGCCGCTTCTTACGTCTTTTTTTGGTTTTGCGTTTCAGGATTATTTGTGGTTTAACATTGGCAGCGTGGCCACATTTGAACACAAGTTGGAGATGGTTCAGGAGGAAATGGGCCTGGACTCCACACAGAAAGTACCCGTCCTCTACACCAGCGAAAGTGACGGGTGAGAGTCTTTCCTCAAGCTGAAGCAACATGTTAATTAGATTTTCTTCTCTAGCTTCTGTCCTACCACCAACTTCCTTTTCATTCATCCTCAGGACGATGGTTTTAAGTGTTCTCCCTACGTTCCTCCTGGCCGGCTTCTTACTATTTGCAATGCGACAGGGGCCCATAGCCGGAGCACACGGCGGCAGTTTGAGAGGAAATCCATCCAGCATGAAAGCATCTAAAGCAAAGATAATTAAAGACTTTGGAAATGTTTGCTTTAAGGATGTGGCAGGCTGTGAAGAGGCCAAAGTAGAGATCTTGGAGTTTGTGAATTTTCTGAAAAACCCAAATCAGTACCGGGAGTTGGGAGCCAAGATCCCAAAGGTAAGTCCGTGTGTGTTTTCGTATTTGATTGCATCTCAGATTTCTTCTCTCACAATTACTTTGACATGCTACTCACCTGCGATCCGTTTTGTCTTTTCAGGGTGCGCTGTTGTCCGGGTCCCCTGGAACTGGGAAGACGTTGCTGGCGAAGGCCACAGCAGGGGAGGCCACCGTCCCCTTCATCACAGTTAATGGCTCCGAGTTCCAGGAAGTTTTCGCTGGGGTGGGCCCTGCAAGGGTCAGTCCTCCATTCTCACAAATTGCTTAAAAAATTATCTGTCCGTGTTACAAATCGCTTACGATATGGTCTTTTGTCAGATAAGAGACGTGTTTGCCATGGCTCGCAAGGTGGCCCCCTGCATTGTTTTTATCGACGAGATCGATGCGGTCGGCAGGAAAAGAGGCAGCGGGAGCTTCGGCTGGCAGAGCGAGCAGGAAAACACTCTGAACCAGTTGCTCGTGGAATTGGATGGTGAGCATTTCAGGACTATTATTTTTCCAGCTCCTTATGCAACAGTTTGAAAACCCCGGCCTGTTTGTATGACTGCAGGATTCGACAGCAGCACCGACATTGTCGTGCTAGCCGGCACTAATCGAGCTGATATCCTGGATCCGGCTCTGATGAGACCCGGCCGCTTTGATCGACATATATATTTGGGTGAAGTGCAGCACAGACTCTTCTCTGAACTCTTGGGAATCTCATTCCTCTTTCATTTATTCCCTGTCTTGTTGTATAACTTCCTGCTCTTATGTAAGAGCAGGAATTGTTTTGGAGCAGTTTAATTTTAATTGTACTTTAAGCAACATTTTTCTGTTTACGTGATGCTTTTTCGTGCTGTGTCGCATGAGTGTCGTTGTTGTCGTTACTGTAGCTCGACAACAGGCCCGGGCATAACATTGTTAGGGTTTTTTTTTTCTATTGGAGATGAGATGCCAAAATTAGTCTTTGAAGTTTATTATATTTGCACATATTTTCTCATCTCTGCTCCACTCTAATGTCATTTAAGCCACACTGTGTTTGTCTGGCTGCTTTTATGTTTTGGTGGAGATGGTTGATCGTTTTTGTTCCAGCTAAAATCTAATTTGCTCGTTACAAGCTGAGCAATAGACCAGATGCAATAGACATCTGGTCTATTGCTGACAAGAAAAATTATTATAATCGATTGAAACCGATTCTTTTATAAAAGAATGGTAAGATAACTGATATCCTTTAGATATTCAGATGACAGTTTCCTCCTCCAGCAAATTAACTTGATATTCCAGTAGAAATGTACTGTAAAATTCACACGAGGCTTGTTTTCTCTTTACTGCAGGCCTGCCTGATATAAAAGGCAGAGCATCAATCTTTAAAGTGCACCTGAGACCTCTGAAGTTGGAGCCTTGTTTAAACCTAGAAGCTTTGTCCAGGAAGCTAGCTGCACAGACCCCAGGTTTCACAGGTAAGAATGGAAAGTGCATCTGTTGCTGATGCTTAACTTTCCAAAAATGCTGAACGTTTTGCTGCAAAGCCTGGAACAAAACTATTTAGTCCCAGCTTGCAAGCTTTTCTTTAAAGCGTTACACGTCAGTTTCACTATATGCAGTGTTTCTCCTGTGTGTTAGGGGCTGAAATTGCCAATGTTTGTAATGAAGCTGCACTGAGAGCTGCACGTCATGTCAGCCAGAGCATCAGTGCCGAGCACTTTGAGCAGGCTGTGGAGAGGGTCGTTGGAGGTAAGTCAACCAAAAACCACCATGAATAATTTTATTAAGCAACAATGTTCATTTTTGTTGTCAAAGTTCAACTCTTTTGTAAAAAAACAAAACAAAAAAAAAAACACAAAAAACCCCCCAAACATTTGATATCAAAATGAAAGCATCTTTTAATAAAGAATTGATTATTTAACATCATCATTTTTCATGACTGGATTATTTGCTTTCATAGTGAATGTTTCTGTGCTGATTTTCCCACCAGATGTTAACAGCATTAAGTTTTCTTACATCACGTGTCACAAAGCCACTTTTTGACGTGAATACAAAAATGTAGGCTATAGCTATATTTTTAAACAATGTAATGAAATTAGGCTTTTCATGCAACAATTTTGAAATATATTTTTGCTAAGTACTGATTCTGTAAGGCATCTTCTTTTGTCTGAGGTCTGGATAAAAACACTCAGCCGTTACAGCTTATAGAAAAGACAACCGTGGCGTATCACAGGGCTGGTCATGCCGTAGCAGGATGGTTCCTGGAGCATGCAGAACCACTGCTTAAGGTATTCCCTCGGACCCGGTCCGGATAATCCAATAAACTCCTAGCAATTACATTTATTTTTCTGATTTGGAAGATTTTTGCTTTACGTTACCGTCAGGTTTCCATTGCTCCTCGAGGGAGAGGTTTGGGTTATGCACAGTATTTATCTAAGGAGCTGCACCTGCTGAACCAGGACCAGCTGTTCGACAGGATGTGCGTGATGTTAGGCGGACGCGTGGCCGAGCAGGTTTTTTTTCGACGAGTCAGCACCGGGTCCCAGGACGACCTGAGGAAAGTCACACAGGCGGCGTACGAGCAGGTAATCAGCTCAATTAGCGGTCAGGACCGCCGGCGAGATTTAAAATAATTTGAAACGTTTGCCTCGCATGTTGGATTTGTAGTCAAACCTTCACTCTGTAAGCGAACATTTCTATTTGCCTTCTTCAGGTCGTTCAGTTCGGAATGAACAAGGCTGTGGGTCATGTTTCTTTTGACCTCCACCTTCAGCAAAACGCTGTCACAGAGAAGCCCTACAGCGAGTCAGCAGCGCAGCTCATAGATCAGGAGGTCCGCTCGCTTGTCGACGTCGCCTTCCAGCGAACACTTCAGCTTGTTGTCGACAAGAAGGAGATGGTGGACAAGGTGCGACTCGTCGACCTGCTGTGCGCCACTCAGACTTTCAAATTTTAAAGAACACTTCTTTTTTACAGGTGGCGAAGCGTCTGCTAGAAAAAGAGATTCTGGACAGAACGGACATGATAGAGCTTCTAGGACCGCAACCTTTTCAAGAGAACGGCTCATATGAGGAGCTTTGTGAAGCATCAGAATTTGAAGAGGAAACTCCACAACCTGAAGGACGAAAGTGTGGAGAAGATGACAAGCAGAACAAATCACCTTTTCACATGCTTCATTAACAAATTTACTGCACCTTTAAGAAATATTAGTGTCCCTTGAACTTAACATTTTGTCACATTACATCCATCCATCCATCCATCCATCCATCCATCCATCCATCCATCCATCCATCCATCCATCCATCCATCCATCCATCCATATTTGATAGGGATTTATGTTATACACCACTGCAAAGCAAGGCGGTTTTTTTTTCTTTTTACAAATCTCCAAAAAGGACTGACCTTTTCACCATGACTCAAAAATTTCTAGAACCAAATCTCCATGAAATATTTGCCTTGTTTGCAAAATATTTCGGTTTCTGCAAAAGTGTATGGAAGAGTGGATGAGTAATACTCAGGTCTTCTGATAGATTGTTAAATTGACTATGATCGCCCTTTGATTAGCTCATGACTCTGCTTTGATCTAAACCATTTGATCTGAATCATTACATTCAGCCTCCAGCAGGTTTTCTTCCATGATTACCCCATCAACTCTGACATCAGCTGCTTCTGCTGAGAATTTGTCCTTCACTTTCTCTCATTAGTTTTCAATAATGTCCTCTGCATGAAGCTGCCCCCTGAACTTCATTGAGTTTCCTTCAAAAATTGCTTTTTTTTGGACGCTTTTTCTTTGAAGACCACGTTGCTGGTCTTCATAAACTCTTGGACAGGTTGCAGTAAAACTTTTTTTATTTTCAGACACTAGGTTTCACAGCATTCTGTGACATGTTCATAGCTTAACACATTGTTTGATATCCTAACAACGCTTTAGCCTTCTCCACTACTTTCTTCCAGTTCCGTCTGCTCTATTTCTTGGTCTTTGTGATGCTGTTTTTTCCATTAATGCTGATGATCTCTGAAGCCACTGTGAAATAGCTGCAGTTTTGTAGATATTAAATGACACACATATGGTCTCTTTTTACTATTTATAATCCCTTGTTTTCAATGGATTCGTTAGCATTATCAGTGAATACAAATGCATGCCACGCTTTTTAGAAACTATAAATTGTCTTTTTTCCCAACTCAATCATTTCAATTCATTACTTTGTGCCGGTACAACATCTAACATTCCAATAAAGATGAATTTGTGGCTATAGCCTGACAAAATTTAGTGTGCGCAGACTTTCTGTGCATCGTAATGCCCGTTGCGGTGCACAGAGAAGAAACGGTGCCCAGTTTCCACTCATTGTAAAATTTGCTCTTTGGACAAATGAAAGAAGTTATTACTGTAACCTGATCATCTCCTTCATGATATATAGACAAATTAATATCCTTTACTCCATTTTGTTTGTCAGGAAATGCATTTTGGAAATTAGGATTTTAAAAGATTAGTTTTATTTTGTTTCATGATGTTAAAAAATACCTTCACTGTCATGTTTTCCATAACTTTAAAGTCAGACAGATGGTTTAGATGCAAATATTTCTTTAACCATCTATGTGAGCAAGACAAGCTATTTTAATTCATGGACACAAAATCCCCTGTGTGACTTTATATTATTTGTAAATGACATTATCTCAATGTTTATATTTTCTGCTCCTGCTCAGAACAAATAGGTTTATAACATTTGTTCAAAATTTGCTAAATACGACACTTTTTCTAATGTGTTTTAAATTAGAAATTAGAATGAATGGCATATCCATAATTGTTTTTTGCAGAAACTGAGGCCAGCACATCTTCTGTCTCAGTCGTCTTAAATAATTATTGTCATAGAAATTGATTTAAATTTTTTTAATTCATCCTGTGGGTAAACCTGTTGCAGACACAAGAATAGCTTTAAATTGGCTTCTGTTTGCAATGTTACTAATTTGATACATTTTCTTGTACATTTGTAAAATTTCTTACAAACAAGAAAGGTGTTTGCTGGATATGAAAATGACGATACAAAACTTAAAAGGAGCCACAATTTTATTGAATCCTCAACCTCTAGCATCACATTTGTGCCACAGCATTCAGAGTTATTGACAGTCCTCCTATAGGCAGGCTGAACATGTGACAAACCAAGCAATCTGTTATCCATTCACTGACAGTAAAGAAATATCTGGAGTTAATTTTACTATTAAAACAAATTTTGGCACTTTGTTGCATTTTATTTTATTTTTTTTGGCATCCACACAAATTATGATGACTTTTGAATTTATTTTCATTTCAAGTTCTGCTCATTTGCATCCCTGCAGCATCGACTGTGGCAGCCGCACATTTTTCTAAGGGTTGGAGGTTGGAGGGAGAAAATCGGTAGCAAAGAAGAAAAAAGAGAAATCTGAGTATGGAACAAATTATTGCAAGTTGCTGCTACTTGATGTATTTACTTGACTTTACTCGTCAACACCACCTACAATCCTGCAGGGGGCGCTGCCTAAACAATTTAGAGAAAGAAGTGCAACTTTTTTTTTATTCAGGCTTTTCGCATCCCAACACACATTTATTTTAATAATGAAGATATTTACCCCACATATCCTCATTACCTTTGCTTACTTCACAGGCAGCAGGAACGCAGGACGCATTAATAAGAAACAGTAAGTCTCAAAAAGCGCCCGGAGGTTTTAATTTATGTTCCAGCTAACCTCTCAAGATCTGCCATCACTGTGGCTTTAACTTTTGCCGCCAATCTCATAATGTTGGCCCACCCTGAGGTGCTGTAAGGACGAAGGTGCTGATACTCTGTTGACCTCATACCCTGTCTATCTAAAAAAAAAAAAAAAAAACCAAACAATATTTCAATCATCTGGCAGCTCAAGTGCAATAAGAACCCTCCGCTATAAAAACACGATGACTGCACAGGTTTGCTTGAGTTAGTGTGAGGCGAGAGCGGGAACGGTGAGATTATTGCACGTCATCATTGTCTGCAGAGCAGAGGGCCGAGTTTCCAGAGTTGAGCCTGAACGCGCCAGCGCCGCGGGGCGTCACGCGCGTGCACAGTGGCAGATGGAGGCGTCTCGGTGACTTGGTTTCGCCACTGTGTCTGTCCAGCAGGCTCGTTTCGGGCTGAGCTCTATGGATGCTTCGCCCTCTCCAGCTTCATTAAGGGATCTGCTGTGTCTGAGTCACTGTGATGCTTCCTCTCGCGAGGCAGCTCCACTTTACTGCAGCGCGTCCACGAGGGAGAGCGCATGTAGCCGCTCCTGGGCAGCACAGGCTGATGGGAACCTGAGGACCAGAAACACTTCACTGGGAGCTGAACAGATGGAGGGTTTTAGGAATAGACGCACATAAATCAGGCTGTTCAGAAACAGTTTATGCAATGAGAATAAGAGTGTTAACGTTTATAATGCTGCGCCCTGCAAAAGTACACTTGCAATTATCTCAAGGACTCATTTATTGCAGGATTTGGTATAAAACAGAATTATAGCAATATGCTGTGAAAACTCCTCTTCAATAAAAAGACCTGAAGGAAATGATTAGTGTTTTGTCACTTTGCAACCAGAACACTTAATCGCCTTTTTTAAAAAAAAATAATTTTATTGACCAGTAAAGTAGCATGTCATTGTGAAGTGGAAGGAAAGTTATTGTTTTAAATTCAGTCAAACCATTTACCTTCAGAAATTGCCTAATTAAAAAACAAACCAAAAACAAAAAAACAGAATCCACCAGTGTGTAATTCAATCTTAATATAACTCCAGCTGTCCTGTGGAGATTTCAGAGACCTATTGAGACCTACAATTCTTCTAAACTACTGGGTTGGATAAGGACAACATTATTAGTAGAGAAAGCCGGGAGGTCCGTGGTAACTCTGGAGGATCATCAGAGATCCACAGCTCAGGTGGAAGAACTATAGATGGTTGTGCCTTTCTGAAATCTGGCCTTCATACAAGAGCTTCAACTAGAAAACCCATGTTAAATCAAAAGCCAAAAACTTATTTTTTTTCTGATTTATGGATAAAACTTACTTATGGATAAAAAAGAGAGAAAAAGACAAAGAAAACGTCACTGTAAACACTTTAGCTTCACCAGCTATATCTTTACTCAAGAGAGAGTAAAGATATTAACATTCTCTCATCTGATGGGACAGGCTGGAAGGTTTTAGTGTCGTTGCCACTTCACGCCACTAGGTGGTGTTGTTGAACCTTCGTCAATGACATAAAATCAGCCTTCAATGAGTGAAGTAGAGCTCCTGTTCACTGCACACATCAGCCTAATGTTAGGTCCCATCTCTTCTAGTTCTCCGTGTAGACGTCTCCCCAGAGACACATCGTGTTCTGCCATATATTAAAGACCGAGAGGCGACAAAAGAAAGAGAGGCGTTGGAATAAGACAAATATTGATCTCAGATGATTGATTGCCTCTCTGCTGGATTTTAATGAGATGTCAACCTCATGTGAAGCAGCGAGGACTCCGCAGTGACATGTGCCATGAGAGAAACCTCCCTGCTGCATTTACGCCACAAAATAAATGTCTGCAACCTGTGCAAGCTGAATCCTGCCTGTGTAATGCACATATGATTGTTTTGTGTGCTCTGTTTGAATCTCTCCTGACAATTTGATTGCATGAAAACATGAGAAGACAAAATGAAAAAAAAAAACATCTCAACATTTATGAACTGCAATAGTTGAGATGTTTTTTGTTTTTTTTGTCCCTTGTTCTTTTGCTTTTGCAGGCGCCAACTTTAAGCTCCCAGACAGTGCTATAAATATAGATCTCTCTGCTTCAGTCAGTGAGTTTCTGATTCACTTAGTGCTACTGAATCACAAGATGTCTGCAGTTTTTCTCTAATTTGTAAGGTGTAGCTTACAAATGGTACAATTTGGTAGTCCTATGATTACAGCTCAAGATGTCTTGTTGTTCATTTGAAGACATTATAATAAACCTGACATCACTGTAAGCTGTCAATTATGTCTAAAAATCCATATCAGCACTTCCCAAATTCTGCAGAAAACATTTTGTTTTCTTTTTTTCTTGCACGGCTCAACCAGAGTTTGTGAACGAGGGCAAGCAGTTGCTGATAATGATCTGAAAGTAATTAAAGGCCTAGATAAGTGCTACAGGCAGCCAGTTTGAGCCGGAACCTGACCTTTTTACATTCAATGGTGCTTTTATAGACAGACTCATGCTCCCAAAGGAGGAACATAGGTGAATGGCTGAAGAGAGAAAGCAGCTGTTAAATGTGCACTTTGTGGGATCAAACCTAACTTTTCTGTTCACATTTTAAGCAACTGCATAAAGACAAGTGTAGTGTCGATGACGGGTCAGGCGATCCAAAATGCTGCAGCAGGAGTTCTAGTCAAAACTAAAAGAAGAGCTCATGCTTTTCCAACTTTGGCTTCTCTTCATTGCTTCCTGACCAAAATTGTTGTATTGTGAGATCAGATGACTGTTTCATATGTTTCCAAAAGAGGTAGCTCCTAAATTTTAAAGAGTAGAATGAGAGGCAGATGTTTTGGTCATTATGTTCCTCTTTTTGTTTATCGTCTCACAGATGATATGCCAGCTCAGCGCTCCTCTGTTTCATTCTGTTTCTCTCCAATAAGAAGCCGCCCTTACCTCTGTGTACTCTATGCTTCTCTTCAGTAAAATCCTGGACCAATGCTTCTGTGTTTAATTTCTGTACTCTGAAATCCATACATTCGTCCTGCAGCTGAAGTGTCAAAGCTCTGCACATGGTGGGTTGTCTGTGTGTGTCTAAATTTTATGTTTCGTGAATCTGATTTGAGGAGAAAACGAAGAGCAAACCAACTAAATCCCCATCATTCTTTTATTCAGATTCTCCAGAATAAAAAGCCTTTGACTGCTGTTTCTACTGAGCTTTCTAGACTGAACTTGCTTTGCTACATGTCCAAACTTACAAAATCTAAATAGAGATTTAGACTGCTGCTTGCCTAAAGGAAGGTGAAAATAAAATCAGACGGCACAAGATTTGAGACTGGGAAGACAAAGTGCAAAAAGGAATTCCTTGCATTCTGGTTGTGCTTAAATGGCTTGAGAAGAAACAGGCTTTGTTTCCAGAAGGGAAAAATCAATTATTTAACAGCCTGCATTTAGCTTGAACTCACTCACCCATCTTCATCTTCTCTCCCCGCTTTAACCAGTGTCTCAACCCTGATAAGTCCTCGCTATTTTTCCATTGAGCGATTTTCTCTCGCAACCAAAGCTTAAGGCTATCTGATCCGAGTTAGAGTGAAAACCTGACAATTCACAAAAAGTATAATCCAATGTAAAAGTGATATTTCATTCACTCATGTCTTTCAGCTGTCAGACAGAATTAATTGTGCAAATTGCTGCGTCTTGCTTTTAAATCTCCGTAGCTCTGTGAACATACCGCATGTTTTGTGAATGGTTGCCTGAAAATCTGACCCTGTTTAGTTTCACAAATTCTTTCTGTTTTAAAAGATGCAAAATCTTTCTCTCACTGTCTTGATGTTAAATCATACCAAACATTTTCTATTTTAGGCCTGTTAGGATCAATAAAATGATTTCTGTCTTCTAAATGCCAAAATAAAGAGGAAAGCTTTTTTTTAGACAACTTTTAATACTTTCTTTGAGGTAAGTACAATGCCTTCACCAAAACCTGTAAAAACTCTGATGATGATGCTGTGTGTAAACTTCAAGTTATTTCACAACACAGTCAACTGTTGATGTATTTAAAGGTAATACCTCAAACACTACTTCCTTCTATGGTAACTTTGGAAAGTCAAATTAAATCAACCATTTTTCAGAGATGGCATTGTAGACTTCCAAAAGTTAGCTTCATCTTTGGATACAATTTCCACTTGACTAAAAGTGTCACATTCATCTGTTAATAAATGTTTATCTAGCTTAGAGTCCACACTTTCAGAATCTCAAAATGCCCCTGCAGTTTTCTGGCATTTGGCAAACAGAAACTCTTTTACAAATTAAGATTTATTAGAACAGAAAACATTTTGTCCAAGTCAAGGTTCAACAAGGAGAACAAAAAAGGTGGTGTGTATTTCAGCAGTAAATATCTGGTTTCAACTCAATATAGCATCATTTTAGGTTGTTTTTTTTATATTTGGGATTTGGATTGTTCTTATAATCTTAATAGTGAATCACATGAGTGGAAAACAACATCTGGTTTTGTGTTAAAAAAAAAAACACCCCGATGGAATTGCTTATCTAAAAACAAATTATCTGTTAAAACCGTGGAGATTTTGATGTGATATTTATTTTTGATTGTTTATCTTGTATAAAACGCTGTAAAGTCTCACTAAACAATTCACCTGGTGCAATAACAGAGAGGTGCAATAACTCTATAGCAACTCCCTACAACGAGTCCAGTCCAAAATGTTTGGTCATCTTTTTGGAACGAACTAAACTTTTAGTTTTAGTAAGAACTAAAATTCAAAGCAAATGGAGAAGAAAGTAAGTGATGTCAGCTGTTACTTTGATTTCACAAGAAACTCTCCAAATTAATGACGCTGCTCTATAAAAAGTGCAAATCCATAAAAATGGGTTAATGTTTTGTTCACATCTCGTCAGTTGTTTTTTAGTCAGACTGGCATTTAACTCGTTTAATAGACTGACACCCAAATCTCAAAACATCTGTCAGTAATGTACTCTACACCTTTTTTACAAACTTAAAAAGTGCTGTGTGCATATATGTCTTTGTGCTGCAAATGGCAGCACACTGTACAATGAGACTAAAATTAAAAAATAATGTTTTTTTTTTAGTTTTTTTAGTTTAAGTAATAAACAGAAAAGAGAACACGGAGAAGGTGGATTTCTTGAAGATGAAGGTGTTTGCGTTGTTCAAGGAGAAAATGAAAGAAAAAAAAAATGCTATTTTTAGCTCTGAGGTGAATGTGAGACAGGAGTCATGAGACTGATTACATAAATCTATTTGATTCTCCACTTTGCTAGAGCTGAACAAACACTGCTTCCACATTTCAGTGCCAAGTCCAAGAGTTCAGTCTGAACTTTTCTGCACATGTACTTCATGCCTTTGTTTGTGTTGCCCACATCCTTTCCTCATCTCCCTGACTGCAGGTGTGCCATAAAGACGTATGCCCAGTCCCGTCTCTTTCTTCACCAAAGGACCATTTTAAAAAGAGGCTCAGCGCCACCATGATTCACTTTGAGGTTGAAGTGTTAGCTTTCAACCCTCCTTATGTTTGAGTTGTCCCCTTTTTCTTTAATCTTTCTCGTTGCCTCTCTTCCACGTAGGCTACACTAATTGTTGTCCTGTGAAGGGATTTTCCCACCTGAGACATAAATCTCTCCTTCAGAGTTCCCCTGGGTATCCTGGCTGCGTCTCTGATTAATCTTACTTCATTAATATAAGCTACTTTGTGTTGGTCTAGCTCATAAAACACCAATAAAAGTTTATGGAAAAGTTGCAGTGAATTAATGTGTTTTAAGCCACTCTAAAACAAATTGTGAAAAAAAATAAATAAATAAAAATCTCACCACACATATGAACACTCTGTCTGTGACTCAGAGGGTCACTTGACCTTTGAGCTCATTATTGCTCAGCAGGGTTTTTTGGATCCTGTTGCGATGATCATTTGAAACTCTGAAACTCGCTGAAACAGACTCATCTGCGAATGGAAGGCTCGGCTCTATTGTGAGATTTCTCAGACACATTAATCCACATTCCTCACTCAATTTTAGTGATTCTTTACGTTCCTCTTGTTACCCTTTAGATTTTTTTTTTGTCATCCGTTGAATCCTGTGCCAGGCCGAGTTATGTCTGATAGAGCTCTTTTTTTTTCCTCGATGGAGGAGAACGATTAAACTGTTGTTTTTGTCTTCTCAGAGCTAGAACTGCTACTAAAGCAATAATTGTAAATCTCTTTCATCTACTTTCTTCCTTTGCATTTACTGTAGCACAGGGCCTACCTGCTGGGGACTCTCTGTGGTTTTCCTCGTCAGAATCAGCGAAGACTTCGGCCAGTTCTTGGTCAGACATGTCTGTCAGCTCAGTCAGGTCCAACAGGTCGAAGTGGACCTCCAGAGACGACACACTGCTCAGAGGTTCTGTGGACAACAGTGACAAAACCAGAGCGCTTCTAGTCAGTTGTGCAAGTTATTATTTCTCTTACAGATTATTGGATGAGGATTTTCTTTTTTTTCCTGTGGCTTTTTTAAACGTTTCCAGTTTCATCAGTGCTCACTGCTGTTCACTGAGTGTATTTGTTTAAGCTTGACGCCTGTGTGTGTGTGACTGTAGGCTGGAAGGAGATGAAAATAGCCACTTCTTTACCACCCCACTATATCATTTTTCTCTCCCTACGCTGCACCTGTTCATTTTATTACCAACGCTTGTTCTTCAGCAGGTCAAACGCTCTGCTGCTGCACACAACAGGGTCAGATTTACATGTAGCATGCATTAAAGTGTGTGACTCAGCATTGCAACCAGGCATCCAGGTGGGCTGAATTGGCAATGCACTGAGGCAAGGGTAACATTTAATCGGAAGCGCAAGGAATTCATATATGCAGTACAGCAGGAGTCTAAAAGCATTTGCTATTCTCCCTATTGTTAAAGTGAGAATCTCAAAAAATGTCCACACTGCAATACAAAAACAGATTTTGACATAATGATTAATCACTTTACAAACTTTTACTACCTTCACAAATATCTTACAAAATTCCACTAGAAACAAATTTATGGCAGGAAGAGATATAACCATCAAAAAAGCTGCAATAACCTGACTGAGTGAGTGTGCCCACCTTCAAAACTGTTTATTTTTGTAAGGTTTCGTTTGGCAGAGCCAATGCACAAACAGCTACATAGCGCTTTATCTAGTCCAAAGGACTCCCATGGCGCTTCACACTACACCCAGTAATTCACACATTCACTCACATGCTGATGGTGGTGAGCTAGACTGTAGCCACAGCTGCCCTGGGCAGACAGACAGACGCAAGGCTGCCATACAATCTGACCATCACAGCAGGCGAGGTGGGTGAAGTGTCTTACCCAAGGACAAAACGCCTGAGACGTTGCTGTCCAAAACAACTGATTTGACCTAACACCACCTTCAAGGCGTGGCTATTTCTCCTCGACGATGCAATATCTAAGTGACCAAGCTTGTGCCTTTCCCTGCACCTCCGTCACTCAACTCCTTCAGACCAGCCAGCAACAATTAGCAAACACCCGGTGGAACTGCGCAACAACAGAAGGTAACATAGTTACATAAATATGCTATAGAGTGGCACTATGTTCCTTTAAAATACTTGATGCTGCCTCTTTAAAGGAAATGATCAAAGCACAAACATTAAAGGAAACCAAAAACCGAACACCAAAGGATCAGAGCAGTTGAACGATCCTTCATTTCGTTTCTCTACTTTGCAAAATTAACCTAAAACTAAAAAGTAACCTCAGAGCAGAATAAAGCCACCACTATATTTCACTGTGAGTTCAACTTTAAAAGATGTTAACCAGGAATTCACATGGCTGTTTTCTTTGGAAGAACAGTCTTCCAACCCAGATTATGGAGCTGGGAGCTTGCTGTCACGTGTACCAATGCTTGGCACAAATTCCCACAGGACTTTCACTGTTGCTATCAGTCTCTTGGCAGCCACTGTGATCAGTTTCCATCTTTTATGTGTAGGACTTTTTGAAGAATGTCTAGCACCTCCAATGTTTCTGTGGCTCCAAGTTATCTCCTGTTATTGACAGTTGTTGTTCTTGTGGTATTTATATAAACTGCTCTTGACTCTCTCCAGACAAATACCTTTCTACGATAATATAATTTTTCCCAGTTTATGACATCTCTTCAAACTATGGCTTTAGTAGAAGAATGCAAATGTGCAAATGTCAGGAGACTCTGACTAGAAAGTTGAACTTTACTAAATTTAATTAGTTTTCCTAACTAATGGCTGACATTAACTCAAGAACCTGACTGTTGAAACTGACTTAAAATGTTCTTATGCACTCAGGTTATTGCATCTTTTGTTTTATTACATGTTTTCAAACTTAATAAGAATCCACTTTTAAAATGATTTTTTTTTTGTCTCATAATTTTACATCTCAAGAACATGTCATTTTAACAACATATGTTTTTTTTTTTTTTGTTTTTTAGCTTAAATCTAGATCTGAAACAGAAGCAGATGAACGTGTGATTTCATAAATTAGCTGACAACAGTTTGCCCTGTAAAGTCTAAAGCAAAGCTCTTGGGTCAGACGTTGAGAGGAGAACAAAAGGAGAACGGCAGGCTGAAAACTGCTATTATCCCGTCTGCATGCCACTTTCAAGGCTGCTTCATGTTGAAGAGGCAGCGCCAAATCTCCTGCTGGTTTCTTTGTCTGCTGTACCTCATTTCCTCCATTCTACACCAAACAGACCCAATAGTGATTTATAGAAGAGTATCCATCATGCTGAAATAGCAGCAATGAGTTATTTGTCAAATATATTAAGAACATTCAACACAGGGTGTGGCGGGAGGCATGTGGGTCTGAAACAAGGAAGCTGTAAAAATGAGAGACTATAGATAATAGACAGATTTTATCATTTACAATTATGTCAGAGTATTTCAAGGAATACATTTTCATTTAGTTCACTGAAAGAGGCTTGTTAGCAGCTACTTTTATGAGCATCTCTCTTTGGAGGCAAGTGGAAACTAGAGGCAATGAAACATAAAGAGAATTGTGGGGGAGGAGATGAAAAGAAAAGCAGGAGAGGAAGGATGATGGGAAAGTAGCGAGAGTTGAAGGAGACACGATAAATGTAAAACAACAACAGAGGATGAAAAAAAAAGACATAATACATAATGTGGCAAAAATGTTCCTTATTATTGCACATAATTTCTAATCAGCTATGCTTCCTTTTTAGACGTTTTTGGGTTTTTTTCCCCTCATGTTTTTTTTTTTTGCATCCTCCATAACCCCCTCGCTTCTTAAATTATTGATCAGTGTGATTTCACTCCCAGGCAGGCACTGAAACAACTGCCTCGTCTCAAAAGATGATCAGAGAGCCTCTGAGACATGATTAGGGAGGACTACTAAATCCTGCTGAGACACGCCTTAGCTGAAGCCGAAGAAATTGGAAGGATTTTTTTTTGCCTAAAGCACATCTAAATAAATCTCCCTCTGCATGCAAAATGATGAATTTGACCTTACAATTCAATAAAATGGGCAGGATAGACAACTAATAGACACGGGTTGAGTCTTTAAAAAAATGAGAAAGCAGGGTTTAAATGTATATAATTTTTTAAAGTAAAATTGGTTTCAAAACTGAAAGAAATGTACCACAAAGTTCTGACAATTGAAAGCATTCAACTTCTTGGACTTCAATGTCCTTGTCTTGAAAACTTCGACAGTTTGAAAAAAAATAAATAACGCAAAAATCTCAGGAAACTTTACATTTGACCTTTTTTAGAAACAGGAACTCTTATCATCTCTTCTGTTTGGTACTGGAGTACTGTCTATATTAATCAGAAAATAACCTCAACATGAAACATGTTGACTATCTTTTGCTTCATTTAAAGTTTTAATTGGATCTTGTTAAAATAATTTATGTTATTTAAGATAGTATCATTAATATCTTGCATTTAAACCAAGATTCTGGTCTCTTTTTTCCTGAAGCATCGTCTTTCCCTCCTCTGTCTCATCATCTTATCTGACCTGCCAGGAACCAAGGCTGGCTAATGTGTCACTTTCAATCCCAGAAACTTGTTTAGTTAGTGAAGCAGATAAAAGTGGCCTTGTTGTCATTTATGTCGCTTCTGTATTTTCAGTTGCTGTGCTTCAGCGGCCGTGAGGTTTGGTGGCGCACGTACACGAGCCTCTGTGTGACACAATGAGTCCTTTCAGAGGAAACTGTGTCACAGCAGCCTGGTGGAGCAGAATACTTAAAGGAGACAGAGACGGTTAAGAAGGGTTAAAAATTTAGAATTAGTGCATGCTAGATGTGATCTAAATCAACATAGTTTTTATCATCATTAACAATGAAAGCACCTTTCTTTCTTTCTTCCTTTTTTTCCCCCTTGAGAAGTGTGGCAGCTAAAGGATTCCTTTCTAGTGAAGCATTATTTTCAAATGTTTCATACCCTCATATCTCCTTGTCTTTACCCATTTTTTTTTTTTTTGACACTTACGTCGCTTCTCGCTGATGTGCAGCAGGCTGGCAGTGTGGCCCGACAGGCTGCCCTCTGCCTCCCCTGACGGGTGCTGGAACAGCTCCTTGGATAAATCCCCTGAGCTGGACGGCTTCAGCAGCTTCTGGATGTCTTTGTTGGGCTCTGTTGTCACATGATCCCAGAAACAGAAAGGGAGAGAGCGGAGGTATAAAAATATTTATTGATCCATGGATTTTTGTCATTTAAAAAAAAAAAAAAAAAAACATTTTAGAAAATTATATTTTTTTCTATATGTTTGATCGCCACTTAAAAATCAGGAACAAAAGTGTTACAAGAATGTGGAAATCTGACTTTCAGAACAGAGTGTCAGTTTGACACAGACATCTTCATTGTCTCCAGAGAGAAGGACTGAATGATAGCAAAGGAATAAAAGCTCCTAAGAAAAGCGGCAATGAGATGACTGACTTGAAATAAGGCAGGAAAGGTAGGGTGGAGGGGAAAAAAGGTAGAAAACTAAAACAGAGGGCCAAAACAGAAAGATGAATACATTCAGACAATCATAGAGAATAAAGGCTGGGAATAAAAAAAGTTTCATACTCTGTTTTAGTTCTCCATATTTATCAAGACGTAGGAAACTTTTCAAACTTTTTATTATGCTTTTCAAGTTTGTGTAGATACTCTGTTCGACATGTTCTGTAGTGAAAAAACTCTGTGTTCATCAATCATTTTTGTTACATTCCCTTATGTGATTGATTTTTCATACTGACAACCTCTAGTGACATTTATGAATCAAAATTGCAGGTTTTATCCACAGTTCATGTTAACTTATATTTTAAGTGTTAAATATGTGAGCATCTATTTTGTTAGAACCTTTAAATGGTTTTTCCAATATAAGCTTTTGTTTTTAATTTTATTTAAAGAAACGCAGCGATCATGTTCCTGCTGATAAATGTTTGCCTTTCCACTTTTGTCCAAAGTCCTTCAAGTTTTAGGCTTGTTGGTAAGCGATGTCATAAAAAAAGCAACATTTCTTAGTGTTGTGTGGTGAAACGGCAACTCTATCTGACACAGCAGTGCACAGACACACGATGCAGAAAGTACAACAAAGACGTGAAGACGCACACTGAGCCACTCAGTGATGAGCTTTGAAACTGAATACTCAAAATGAGATTTCATTTCTCTGATTCCCTCCTTTGTCCTCATGATCAAAGATCAAAATAATAGTGGATGAGGAAAATGTTCCTTTCTTTGTGTCCCTGCAGACATTGTTGTCAATGTGCTGATTCCTGTGTTGGAAAAATGTTAAACTTCCTATTTTACGCCTTAATTAAACACAATTTAAACATCGATTGTAATCATAGAAAAAAATGGAAAACATATGATTGACCAAGTAGACATAACCAGGACAACATTCTCATCTCTAAGCCTTTTAGAAAAAAAACAAACTATTTTTACAAGAAAGAAACATTATTGTCTTAATGGGCCTAAAGCCGTAGGGAAGAAAAAGTCCTGTGATGGAAATGCTCTTGGAAAGACAGAAGGATCGATGATAAAACAACAACCCAAATCACACAAGCACTGTGATCTATAGGAGCATTTAACAGCAGAGATGAATGTGCATTAGTGCAATACTGAATAGAAATGAACAGACAAATGCAGAGGCAAAGTGTGATCACTTCCCTTTCAACGCTATAGTTTCTCAACACCTTCTCTGTTATTTTCCACATTAATTATGATGGGCTGAATTGGTGAAGATAAAGAAGACGCTCTTTTATTCTAATAGACGTTTTGTTTGTTTTTTTTACAGTGCGTCAGTCAACAAATCTTGTAAGATCACTGAAAATGAAAAACTATGCGAGTCATAATGTGTTGTCCTTGTGTTAATCTGATCTCAGCATACAACACTTACTTAGATTTTAGATCAAACTGTCTGGACCAGCATCAACCTAACAACATGAGGAAGTTTAGGAAAACATTATTCGAGGCATATGGAGCATCACATGACTTTCAGACATTCATGTTATGTTTTGTTTCATTTTCAGATGTGACATTCACCACCTTGCAGTCACGTTCTTTCAGCTGGTTTGTGTTTTAAGGGTTGACTAGAAAAATCATCTTCCTCTTCACTTCTAAAGTCACTAAACAGAACAAATTTCTAATAGCACATTTAGGAGTTAATGCTCCACAGAGGTTCTGCTTGATCAGGGTTAAGGCATCAAAGACACAGCTGAAAACAAAGTCTGGGCAAAGAAAAGCACAGGTGCATCAAAAGTGCTGAACATTTCACCAAAATACAAGAGCGTTGACGGTGGGTCGAGCAACGACAAACTACACAATGATATTGAAAATCCTCTGTTTTTAAGCAGAAACGATCAGACCTGAAGAACTATTGCAGTGCAGAGTGGGAGTGCAGCAGATGGGTCTCAGCAGATGGCGCCCACCATTTCTCCATGCAATATATGCTCAAAGATTGTTACATTTCTGGAACAAAGACGGCTGAATGCAGTAGAGCGAGGGGGGGAAGATGGACGTTCTGTGATATGCCTTTGAGAAGCAATGACAATCGTTGGGTATTGATTTATTTCCCCCACTGACGAGCTGCGCCTTGAAAGATCTCAGTTTAACCTCTGTAGTCATAATGAAATGTTTACTCAACATTTGGACGGCAGGATGGGTTTCAGTTCCTACAGCAGTGTCTCTGTTCAGCCATATATCCATAAAAGCTGAACTTGAGTGTAAAAATAGTTTTAAAATGCAAGATGTTTATGATTATCTATGTCTAATGCTCAGAATGCATGTCATGTTAGAGTTCTTTTTTTTTTCTTTTTTTTCTTTTTTTTTTGCATCTGTGGTTTTTGGCGAAAGATGATTCTGGACTTCAGTCAGAATATAAAAATGGCAACAGACAAAAAGAGCCTTTCCAGACATCCCAGTATCATCTATGTGAGGAGAAGTTTACCCAGCTGGCCTGATCAAGCAACCACCTGCTGAAGAAGCTCGGGTCAATTGTAAGGGTGGCTTACACATAAAAACAAAGCTGGCCGACATATATGCATCTCTCTCAGGATGCATATATGACTGCGCTGGTCTGCTGCAACTGTCTCTGCAGACGCTAACCCAGGACATGTGAAGGAAGACAAATAGATAAGAGTATGACAATTGTCTAGAGTGAGATTATTACCTGGGGTCAGATTGAATTTGATCTTGAATTAACAATCAATTACTGCAGGACAAATTAATACGCCACTCAGGATGCTGTCAATGTTTCTTCTGTATTCTGTATGCAAAACTTCATGCTGTAGGTGATTTTATATTTTCAGTCAACATCGCCTGCCAAACTGAGTTGGTTTACAGTCATGAAGAGTTTCAAAAATAATTTCTGTTGTTAATATTGATTGTTTTCTTGTTTCATGTCAGTCAGCCAGCAATAGGAAATTGCTAGGGTTTGCAAACACATGGTGCATTCCTTAACAATCCAACCCCAGATAATCTGGGTAGAACTGATGACAGAGGAAAAGTTTTCCTCCATTAATTAGACGGCATAGATGGCAAACGATCCGAGTTTACCTCTACAGGACTCAATGACAACACAAATGAGCAATAATTAAATACAAATGGCCTGAAATTACCTGGTTACTGATAAACACTAAACCTTCATGAAATGTGTCATTTTACATTTCGCTTAAGCAAGCAAACACTGGTGAGAGAACAACAGCTACTTGGCAAAAGAAATACTACAGCATACTATGAGGAAGGCGTTTAAAACAATATTTTAATATCACTATATCTTAATCTCAAATCACTCAAGATACAATCTGTTGGAAAAGCCACTGTTATGGTTTAAATGACATCCAAATTTGGGGAAACAGTGTTTTCTAACTGATCACCTTAACAATGTCTAAGAATTTTGTACTGGTACTGCATGACTGGGATAACTGGGGAAAACAGAGATGCTAAAATTCAAGAGTAGAGAAAGTGTTAGTTTTTAAAGTGTGTATTTAAGTGTTTGAAATGACGTCACACCTCCACCTCTGGGTAACTAAAATTAGAGAAGGGTAAATATCATTTAAAACCTGGTTGATTTAGCAGAAAGTGGACACTCATGTCATGAATTGTGGCTGTTATAAATTATTTATTTCAGTCCTGATTTGTTTTCCAGATACATTTAGATGCTATTTTTTTTTTTGCTTTTGTTGCTATTTTTCTTTTATATCTGTGGTGTTTATTTAAGGACAACCCTTATAAGTAATTTAGAACTGTTTCAATATTGAACACTTCCATGAGATTAGCTCTCATGGTGGTGGCTTATGGACCTCATTATAGGACAATTATTAATTTGTAACACTGATTCCTCTCAGCAACTGGATCTGAATGGAAAATGCTCCATTTGAAATTGTGTACAAAACACAAAAGTGGCTGCAGCCGCTCACTTTTAACTGAATTCTTGTTCGATTATTAAACTTGTGCAGATGTTTGTAAGAGAAATGCAAAGCCCAGGGTGTTTTCATAACTTTAGTTTGTCTATCAGAACAGAAGAATATGTGCAATTAATTTCAGGTAATACTGAATGACTTATTGAGCAATAATGTTCAGCTGTCAAAAGCAGTTATTTTGTCTTCATGTCTTATCCCCCCCCAAAAAAAAAATTCAATAAACTGAACATCCCCCTTTTATTCATCACAGCTTAATGGGCGTGTCTCTGAGGGCTCCTATGTTATCTATAGCATACCAGTGCTAAACACAAAATGCAGCTGTAATGTCATCACTTTCAATTATGATTCTGTCCAGCAGCCGTTATAAAGCCCTCCTCAGTGCCACCGTAGCATAGGCTTTTCTGGGTGGCTTTTACACAAAGGCCACACTATTGTTCCACAATTTGTATTTCAGCAGTCCAGCCTTTGCATGGTTGACCTCCTGTGAGCTGATTTAAAAGGAACAGCAGATTAAACTGTGTGAATGGGTGGGGTGGGGGAATCAACCCTGCTTTACTACATCCCTTGTAAAAGAACAACGATAAGTACTTTGGTGCTATATTTAACCACATGTATCGTTAATGAACTCTCCAAGAGTTGCTTAAGATCGGAGTCCAAAAGCAGAGATAGTCACACAGTATATTTGATAAAAGGGAACAAAAAGGCATCATTTTTAGCACAAGCCTCCTGAAGCGGGACTGGATTCTGCTTTAGCCCTGTTTCCAGCTGTGGCATTAAAAAGAAAGGACAGGAAAATGGCTCTTACCTGGGCTCCCTGCCCCTCCCTGTGCCTCCATGCAGCTCAGCCGAGAGTGTTCTGCTGCTCACCACACCAGCATCGGAGAGTGGAGGACACAAATGGGGAAGGGGAATGTATGTGAGTGAGTGTGCATAGGAGAGAGTAAAGAGGGGGTGGTGGAGGTGGGTGGGCACAGGGAGACCTAAGCTCTGAACTGGCTCTGTTCCACCCTTTTTCTCTCTTCCCCCCCCTCTCTCTACTGCTGTGCAAATTGTCCCAAACAGGAGATGTGGAGTTTCTCCTCCAGCTCAGTCCACCTGTCCCGCTCTTCCATCAGAGCCACGTGAAGACTACAGAGCAGACAGGGAGGTCTGGCAACGGCGACATCACAGCAAATTTATCAGCCACTTGCTTTGGTAAACACAGCATTGTGAGGCTCGGCTCGGTGTGTGCAGAAAACAGAGCGAAATCCAGAGCAAAGAGGAGAGAGAAAGAGAAAAATGGGGAGGGCTGGGCTGGCCAGCTGCCCAGACTGCAAGAGAGAGTGGGGGAGTCAGGGAGGGCAGTGGACCCCTGGAGATGGAGAGCTGGTGGGAGGAATACTAGGGAGGACACGTGCATGAATGGGACACAAACCCATAAGTCAAGTTGACAAACCCAGTTGGGTCAGTTGTTGTGAAATATTGAAAATTAAGGCGTGGTGTCTGGGTGGCAGTGGAGAGCGGTTCACTGCAACAAAGACAGTTTGTTAGTGGGGGAAAAAAAAGAGATTGCCATACATTTAGATAAGAAGGAAATGGAGCCTCCCTCTTCCCAGTAAAATAAGCTGGTGCAGCGCGCCCTCTACTGGAAAAATGAGACAGTGTCACCTTGTCAGAACGCAATTGTTGATTTAGAGAAAAAAAAGCGTTTGAGAGAGCTGTTTGGTTCTAAACAGAGAAATCAGAAAAACAGACAGCACAAATATTTTATGTAAAAATTTTTTAAATAAAAGTTAGATTTTATCTCAAGTATAAAGCAGACATACAATGCTAATTTATGATTTCCTTCCAATGAGCCAGACGTTTGTTTTTTTTTTTTTCTTCTTCACTCTTTATTTGCGTTTTTCTTTATTATTATTTTTTTAAACTAAAGTCCAACCCTGATCAAATTTAAATGAAAACGTTTCTGTTTGTTGGCTCGCTTTGCTCTGACCTCTAAATAATTCAGGAGAAAATAAGGCCAGTGTTTTGTCTGCACATCAACTGGACATAGCTTCTTTATAAGAGCGAAACTTCAAAGTCATTGTGCGCGTTTATGAAATACATCCACGTAGCTCGCGCGTTCTAAAAAAAAAAAAAAAAAAAAAAAAACTGTCCTTCGCAAGCTTCCGTAGAAGTGATAAACATTGACAAGCAGCTGTTTCTGCATGTTAGTGCTCACGTGGAAGATTTTCCAGTGCAAGTCAGTGTTGAAGAAGCAGTTCGTTTCTAACACCAGCGACATCATGGAGCCCGTCATTAAAATAAACCCAGGTAGGGACAATGTTCCTCCTCGCTTTACTTCTGCTTACAGAAGCTAAGGTTCTGTGCAGACCCTGCCATCGGTGATGTAGCTTCGTCTGTTTGGACCTCATTTCCCTCTTCTAACGTCCAGGCGCGTCCAAGTGGGACATCCGTCAGAGGGTTTGGGACTACATAGAGGAAAAGAACTTGGCTAACTTCCCCAGGCCCGTCCACAACAGAATCCCGAACTTTAAGGCAAGTTCCGACTGCAGGAGAACCACCACGTTTTTAAATCACGTGCTCCGACATTGTGATGTTTTTTTTTTACATTTTTTTTATTGTTGTTTGTTAATGCAAATAGTTCTTCCACCATGAGTGCTGCTTGTGGGCTATTTCGGGTCTCTGGGGCCATTATTTTTTAGGGACCCTAAAAATAGCATGGGACAACTGTTTTTCTCAGTTTTCTTAGGGGAGATAGGCTACTTCACAGATGGACCACTGCGCAAAAATTGCAGTTCTTCCAGACAGGAAGATGATCATCCATGCAATCTGACGTGGTTAATTCCTAAAGTACTTCTTAGTTTTGCGTCACATGGTCGGTTTTCTGCTGAGTGGCATATTTGACACCATGTGCATGGAAGAGGCTGGCGATGCACAGCCTTGCTACGATATTTTATTAGATTTTGATGTGGTGGACTCAGCTTAAAAGAGTAAATCATTGAGAAGTGGAAGGAAAATCTTACATGATATTCTAAAAACTTAAAATTGAAATTTAATTTGTGAGCCTCCTCTAATATACCTAAATTAAATCTAGTGCTACCACTTGCTTTCAAAGTTCACCTAATTATCAAATATAATCTACCCCTTGTGCAAATTAACCGCAGTGTAAATACAGATGCTCTGCAAAGGCTTCAGAGGTTTGTTGGGTAACTTTAGTGAAGAATCCGTGTTCTCTACTTTTAATGTGGGAAAACAAAATGTTCAATAAAAATGGATGCTATGGCAAGGTGCTACAGCTATGATATATCTACAAGTTGTCCTTTAAGCTTAATTAAATTTGGGCAACAGATTAATTGATTTAGAAACCTGCTGCAAAGCTCCCTGTTTTTGGCTACAGTTGCTACAAATCGGGAAAAAAATAAAGACAAAATTATCTTGTAAACATGACAAATCGTACTACACCTCAGTTCTGTAATATTGTTCATTAAACTGATTGATACCCGAGTGAAAGAATGGAATTAAATCAGGTGTAAACACAAATGCATTTGCTACATTGCCTCTAAAATAGGAATTGCAGAGTCCCATTATTTACTTATTCTTCTGGTTTATTTTTCTTATTGTGTGCTTATTGATCAGGCAGCCAATCAAGCATGCAACAGGCTTGCAGAGCTTCAGGCTTTTAAGTCAAGCCAGACAGTGAAAGTAAACCCAGACAGACCTCAGCAGCAGGCTCGCTTTATCACGCTGGAAGTAAGTTGACCAAAATTTTAAAAAAAAAACTTGTATGAATTGCTATTCTTTCCTCTCTAGGGGGCTTTTGGAACCTGCAGCAAAGTGGCAGAGTTGCAGACTTTTGCCCAGACGGCTGAGGTGAAGGTGGATCCTGACAAACCTCTGGAGGGTGCTCGGTTCGCGGTGCTGCAGGTAGCACGCAGCTGTTGGAAGAAAAGCACCAAAAAGCACTTTTTTTAAAAAATAAATTTTTTTTTGCATGTTTATGAAAAAAACTGTAGTTGCTCAGATTAATCTGGAGATATAAATATATAAAACAGTACATGGAAAACAAACTATTTAGTGTTTTTTTTTTATTTTTTTACTTTATATAATTAGTAACATTGAAGCCATCGCAACAGTATATGTCATTTCATCTCGAATCTTACTGCAACTTTCATCCTCACTCTACAGTTCTCTGATATATGCTATGTATATATCAGTGTTTAATTAAAGTTAGTCTAAATCCCAGTCTTTAGTGGTCTATTGTTTGGCATAATTTACAGGCACAGAAGACTTTGTTGGTTCCAACTCCTCGCCTTCGCTCTGGTCTCTTCAATAAGATCACCCCGCCGCAGGATGCCAACAAAGAACAGCTGCGTGTTTGTGCCTCATCTCAGGTTTGCAATTTCAACCTGAAACAATATTCACAATAGCCAGAGAAATTAGGAGGTTCTTCTATCTGTCCAAGTTTTTGTGACTTTTAAATGTCCTGCAGGGTGTGAAGGACTTCAGTGTTCCTGTTGGCCTGGATGCAAAAGTGAAGGTTGACTTGGTGGTGGTTGGCTCAGTGGCAGTTTCTGAGAAAGGTTTGTTCTTTTCGACCAAAGACTGCTGATTAATATGTATGTATGTATGTGTGCGTGCGTGCGTGCGTATGTATGTAACATACATATACATGGTATTTAAAATGGTTTCTTCAGATCTGAAATCCATCCCAAATAAAGTAACATTGTTGATAAACATTTTCTTTTTAATTATTATGAGCCTAATTCTGTATGTTATATAATACAAAAAAAACAAAATTTCTTTGAAAAAAATGCCTGAGCATGCACCTTCTGCAGGTTGTCGTATTGGAAAGGGAGAGGGTTATGCTGATCTGGAGTGGGCCATGATGGCTTCAATGGGAGCCGTGAATGATTCCACTGTGGTTGTCACTGTTGTCCATGACTGCCAGGTTAGTATTTGTCTGATTTTCTGGAAAATTGCAAAGCTTTTATAGTAGCTTTGCCATTTCATGAAATTATTAAAATGCTGCATTTGTGTTTTAGGTGGTAGACATTTCAGAGGAGCTTATAGGAAGTCATGACCTGACTGTTGATTACGTCCTCACACCAACCAGAGTCATTAAGACTGAATGCAAGCTGCCCAAACCACAGGGAATCATCTGGACTAAGGTAAAAGCTAAGGCTATTTATCTGTCTGTGTAATGCTGGTGTGAGATTACATTTTGGTTATTCTTTTGGCATGATGATTTAAATTAACTTTACACATACAGTTCAAAGGTTGTTGTTTTTTTTTTGTTTTTTTTTTTTGCACAGATACTACAGTTATAATATTTAATAGATTCTATTGCAGCAGTAGGAACGATTGTTGCTGTTGTGCTTTAAATACAATAAATTAAATGTTAAATGTTTTATGTTGTAATTTTTTTCTGTAAAAACTGAGAATATACTCTTAGTTAAAGGTTATTATGCCAATAAAATCTCATGCCCTCTTTCTCTTTTATGTCAGACATTGTTCTCTGTTGTCCATTTGAAGTTGCATTTATAAGACCTAGATCTTGTGATATTTTCTATTATGTGCCAATACATAGTATTTAACATTTTTGAAGTGAACCAAAAAATATGCCTGAGATGCAGCAGTCATGTTTTTCATGACCAATTTTCAGTTTTTTTTGAGGTTGGAACTGCAATTTCCAAATTTCAATAACATTTTTTTATTTATCTAGGACTATTAACATCTAGAAAAATGACAATTGAAGTGGTATTTTAGAGTTAGACAGAAAATGAAAAAAAAAATATATATAAATAAGATTCTCCTCTTTTATGCGTTAAAGCATTTTTCCATAGACTTGGCTTGTTGATCACTGACGAGAAAGTAAAGGGAACATTGGTCATAAACATGCCTGGCAGATTGATTGATTGATTCATCTCTAAAGTCAACTTTATTTTTCCTTTGACTCCAAATTGTGTGTGGGTGAATGTATCGAGGAATACATTTTGACTTTTGTCACCTTTTCTATACTTTGAATGCGACCTGTGTATAGCTTGTTTTGGCCATATTTACTCACAGCCTTGCCTGTATGTAGCACACAATACTGCCTTTCCAGTATTTCAGCTGTTTCTTTCGCAATGACCCAAACAAATCAGTTTTATTTTCCAGGAAACCAACATTCTCATTACATATGAATAGAAAACTTCCATAAACATAATCCTCCTCACCACTGGCTTTGCTTCAAACCACAGCGATATTTCATTTTTTACTCATCTTGGAGCAGAGTATTTGTTTGGTTTTCATGAACCCAGTCAGCTGCTCCTCTGCATTGAAACACTTCTTGCTTTGTCATGGTTATGTTAAAAACCATGACATATATTTATAAAAAAGAAAATAAGTTGCAAAGAAATCAATAGCAAAAATTAATCCACTGCATCATTCCTATTTGTTTCTTTTTTTTTTTTTCTCTTTTCATTTTTAGCATCATTATACCTGGAAATCCTTTGAGATAAAATGTCTAGTAAAATGTGTCAATTTTTTCACTTCTTTTTTACTTTTTTACCACAGTGTTACTGCAGTTTAGGTACTTCTAGGGTCTTCCCCCCACTGCCCAATGCACATATTGAGTATTTATAATATATATTTTTAATTTCTGTTATATAAAGAAATACAATTTTGAATATTATTATATTTATTTTTTCTGTTGAAACGGTGAACTTGCTTGCTTATTTCTCTTGCAGATGCTTTTGCTGATGTTCTTGTTTCATATTGGAAGTTGTCTGCCTCTAGGTTTTTATCAGGCAGGTTTTGCAAATGTTCTTCACCTTAAAGGCTTTACCCCAGACTGAGCTTCAGGGCCTACTTTATTAAGGTCACACTGCCCCCTAGTGGGCCAACCTGGCTTACTCAAGTTCTCATGAGACACAAGTGTTTTAAAAGTGTTTATTTATGCAAATGTTTCACTCATATAGACCTCAATGCACAATACATCTGCTGTATGAACGTATCCTCTCTGTATGATTTCCAATTATTACTTACTTTCCTGTCTATTTATAATACGGTGTGGCTTGAATCCTCCTCCTTATTTATTTCCACTGGCAGAGACTGTGTGTGAATTTCTTGTTGATAATATTTCTTCTCATCAGACACGGTGAGCATATCATTCTCATCGTGTGGCCATGTTGTGTGTAACTTCTGGGTTCTCTCAGACACACATGTAAGTAAACAAGGCCCACTGACCTCCCAGCCAGGAAGGCCAAGTCTGATCATCAAAGGCGGCTCTGCCCAGCCACCTTGGCTCTGCAGGGTTCAGGAGGAACGACGGGTCAAGCAGGCCAGTGTGAAAAACAATAGGCTTGTATCCTTTACATGACTGGTCAGCATCAAAGGCTGCCAGGACACTCGAAGACCCAACAAATCAAAACGGCAACGGTTATTTTTAACTGTGTGGGAAGTGAAATATCCTGCCGCTGTAAAGATATTTATTAACGGCGGGCAGTATGGGCTAAAACCGGTTCTTTTGTCTTTAGCTGGATGCAGAAAAGTTGGAGAAAATTCCCATCCTGAAGAAGCTGCGTGCTCTGGAGGAACAGGCTGGGAAGGATGTGACTCTGGGGACAGCGTTGCATGCAGCAGAGCCCGGGCTGCAAACTAATCAACCGAAAAGACAACCCAGACGGAGGCCAAGGCGGAATACACAACAGGATACTGAGGGAGAAACCAGCCAGGAATCTAGACGGGAGAAAAAAGGAGAGGCAGATCAGAAACCCAGACAGCAGCCAGCGAGAGCCAGGAAAGACAGCAGGGGAAGTGGCAGAGGAGATGAGGAGGGAGAGGCTGGCAAAGCAGTGAAAGGTAGGAACAGAAGGGTGGCGAGGGAGCAGGGCCCAGAGGAAGGTAGAGGTGAAGTGACGGCGCAGCGGAAGCTGCCTCAAAGTGTGACCACCGTGTACCTGGGAGGAATCCCCGCCGGGCTGCGCGTCAGCGAGCTGAAGACTGCGCTCAGGGAGAGGAACGCCGCCCCGCTGAGGCTCACCTGGCAGGGTGCGCAGCACAGAGCCTTCCTGGACTACAGCGACCCTCAGATGGCCGACCAGGTCCTGGAGGCGCTGCAGGGCCTGAGCCTGAACGGTCACAGCCTGCAGGCCGAGCTGGCCAAGAGCCAGCGGGGACACAAGAGGTACGGACAGAGACAAAAACCATCCGCGGCTGCGAAGTCGAAAGCGTCCCCGCCAGATGCTAAAAGTGACACCGTCAAGGAGGCTGATCAGTAACAGCAGCAGGCAGCGTACCGCCACAAAATATCTTCATATTAATGCATGCTTAATATCTTTAGAAGTGTTGATCTGTTTTTATCATTTCAAATGGAATCTGTTACAATCTGTTAATGTTCGTTGTGGTTTTCCAGCAAAAACAAGACTTGAAGGTGTGAGGAAATTAAATGTAGGGTCAGTATCAAACATTTCCTGAATTGTATTTGTTGTAACATTTGAAATAAGCTTAAAGATTCCCACATGTGCCTTTCTCTGTTTACACCCAACTCTCACTCCATGTGTTTAGGTGATCTTTCTGCCTGAAGGTTTATTTTTAGCTTTTTGTTCTAATTTAAAGACACACTGAATTTATTTTTCATAGTCAAAGCTTTTCCAGCTTTAAAAAAAGCTTTTAGGGCTGATAGTTTGCTGGGAAAAAACAAAACAAAACAACAACAAAAAACAACGCAAATGACTCCACCATCTGGAAACTGTGCATGAGGCCTTACAGTGACATTTCAAAAAACTTTCAGTTTGCTAGAAAACTTGCATGCACAAAGTTGCCATGTCTTTAATTTATCTTTTTTTTTTTTTTTTTTTTAAAGCATTCTTCTTTCATTATTTTTGATCAAATTCTAAAAGACAGAAGTGTTGTCAAATTTTGTATTTAAGATAGGATTGGAAACCACTGAAACCACATATGTCCCACTGGACAAACTCAAAGTCAAACCTTTTGTGCTAGTTTAGCTGATATTTATGTAAATGTAGAAAGTCTCGAGAGCCCTAGTTTGGCCATAATTATTTTTTGAGTTATTCGTGTGATTCAACCTGCAAAATTCAGGTTTTGTAGTTCGAGTTTAAGATCATTGTTTGTATTTTTGTGTAAAGCTGTTACGTTAAGGCAGACTTGCTTCTTAATCAATTGAACTTTTTTTTACTGTGACATCCTGATTCGATCTTCTGTTTAATCTGTTTGATAACACTATTAAAGCGCCCAGTCGTCACTAGACAGTATTTGTCTTTTTTTTTCAAAATTAAACAGTTGCACCAAACTTTGTTTTGGTTGTGATGAATGTTGAAAAGGATGAACTTGTGCCCTTTCTTAAAATGCGAGATGACAATTGTGAGCTCAGTCTTCAAACTAAAAACTATTCTAAATGGTAGATCTTACATTCAGGCATGATGTTTAGACAATCATTTTCCTTTTTGAAAATGGGGTGATATGTATCACATAAGTGGAGCAAATCTAAAGTTTTTTCCTAATGAGTCACTGCCTTTCTGAAGTTCTCACTGCAGCTCACCTCTGAAAATGTCTGTCACAGGAGATTCATCTGAAACTCAATCATACCATCCACTTATCCTGATTGGTGTGTAATGTATTGTAGCTCTGTTTTTTTTTTTTTTTTTACAGATTTCAATGTTACCTGACAAATGACCGATTCGATGTCAGCTCTAAAGCCCAGCTCCCTCTGAGACACCAGCCCGCGGTGCATCTGTCTGCACGGAGCGGGGCCCGGGCTTTTTATGGAGCTGTCATCCAGGCCTGGCCTGGGAACAGCTGCCCGTCCCTCTCTCTCTCTCTCTCTCCTGAGCCCCGACAGAGTCGTGAACCTCAGCAAATGTCATCAGTTAGTTAAAGTGCCGTTGCCCCTGCTCAGGCCGCGCAGCGTGGTATTTCACCGGGGTTCAGTCAGTGGTCATGTGAGACATCAGAGCAACTAAATGGAGTGCGTTGCTCTCTGGGAGGATGCACGCCTGGACTCCAGCACCAACAAACCCCACAGACTAAGATTAGCAAAACGATCCTGTATGTTCCGGATTATGAGATCTGTGAATCGGAGCAGATCTTCTAATGACTTCAGACTGTAGCTTCTAGAACCACAACATGTTTTAGCATCTTTCCTAGGGTTAATTCAAAGGATGACACTATCAGCTAAAGAAACGAGAGCCGCAACCAAAAGTAATGCCCATAGAAAATCTTAAACTTTCACCACTGTTATGTTTTGATTTGGGTCTACTGCTAAGTGATGATGGAACAGGCTGGTCTATACATATTCACTATTTACGTTTACTTTAATTGCGTCGTGTTGCTTCATGTAATAATGAGTTAATGTTAGGTTATTCTTTATTTTGTAGTTTTGTTTTTTTTTTGCATGTGTGTGTGTGTGTGTGTGTAGCCCTGAGTGAGTAAGGCTATAACAAAAACAATTCATTTGCATTTTTGATGCAGATTGAGATTATTTCTCTAATTTTATGTTATTTTACTTGAAATGACGAATATTTTCGTGTAATGTATCTGAAATTTACACTGGAGTGAGATATTTCTTGTTTCTTATTTACAACATAAACATTTTTGAGCGCCAGCCAGTGAAACCACCTGACTTTGTGAATCAAAGTTTATTTAATTGATTTATTTTTTTTCTTTTTCTTTGGAATCAATCACTTTAAATAAATTTCTTTAAATAAAATATCCTCATTTTAGGAAGAAGGGATCTGAATTATTGTTGGGCGAAACGCACGTTGGTTCCCAATATGGCTGCCGTTTTTTACTTTACATATTTCTTCACAACATTCCTCTAAAATGCAAGATAAACTCCCGTTTTATGGACTTGGAAGGTCAAACAGCCCCAGAATTCGGGTGGTTTTATTTTAATAAAAATAAAAAATAAAAATGATGGAACATCAGCTCACACAGGATGAACCCTCGCTGTTTTTCCTGATAATAGCCTATCTACACTAAGTGATAGAAGTAATAGTCCACATAAATTTGACAAACGAGACAGTGCTTACAATATATCCTTATTTTCAATTTTTTTTTTTAAACAAATAACACGCATCTTGACAAATATTGCCAATAAAGCACGGAACTCCTTGGCCAGTTCGCCTGAAACTGAAAATACAGGCCTAGATAATAAATAAAAAGTTGCGCTTATAGGCTATTCAAAAAGTGCCATGTTTTTTTTTTTTTGTTTGTTTTTTGTTTTGTTTTGTTTTTTTTTTTTTTGTTTTTTTTTTTTTTTAAAAATTATAAAGGCTTAAATTGTAAACAATTGGCCAATTTAAAGTCCATAATTATTTTTTTGTAAAAAAACACCCGGTATG
>CAEGAD010017360.1:0-36032 GCA_903067055.1 Poeciliopsis paucimaculata | reverse complement strand
ACTAAATAAACATAAGGCGTTTACTAAATGTGTGCACCCGAAATAGCAAACAACCTAATGCAAAACCCACCACCAAAGAAAAAGTAAAATTATAAATGTGAAAACATTTAAATAAACACTAACACTGAGGAAAAGATGGAGGAACCTCCACAATATGACTATCCTCGTAATTTTATTTTAGTTTTTCTTTGTGTTGCCATGAAATTTCAAAATACTGAAATTTTAATAATGAATAAAGAAAAAATTACCAAACTTTTTGAGGATTTACCTTTTCATGTGTGTTTGTCAGAAAAAAAAATAAATTTGAAGTTCTTTGCAGATTTCCAAAGCAGTCTTCAAGATCACAAAGTCTTGTGTAAAATAAAAAAATAATCTTTCACATTTAAAATTTAAAGGACAGGGGTATCGTACTCATTTTCATTTTGGTATTGATAAAACTACTCATTAAACTGAATAAAAAGCTTTATCTTCATTCGATTAGTACATCTTACAGTTAGTTAATTTTCAACATCTTGTCACACTGATGTAATTTGATTGGATTGTTAAAATCATATTTATTTTGAAAGTTCTATTTATCTGATGTAAAGTTGGACAACATGTTTCATCACAATATAGTTATATCATATTATACATATATAGTGATGCATACCAGTTATTGATAATTATTGAATACATTTGTTTTAAATATCTAAAATACTGCTAAATTGTTGGTGTGACCGTTCCCATTTTAACCACTCTGTTTTTTTATTTTTAAAGAGTTATGAGGCAAACCTTAAACTGCTGCTGCACAAGTTGCTCAACATGTTATTGAACAACCAATAACATGTTGAGGTAACCAAAGAGTACCTTCACTAACCAACAGAGTTAGTGAATTAGTTGATGCTACCAACCTTACTTAGCTCACAGTCAGTGAGACGTTGAGCAGCTAAATCCTTAGCTTTGACTACATATAGATAAATATGTAGGCAGAGATGTGACAACTCTCATAAACTCTATATCACACATTCTGAATCATAATCTTCTTCTGATCAGAACCTGGCAAGCAGATCCATCCTGTGGGCCTGTGTACCTGTCCTCCATGTCAACTGAGGTTCCTGAGGTCCAGGCGGATGGAGTCAGGGTCCAGGTCCACTGCTGCCTTTACCTGCTGGAGCCCACAGGGGCCATCAGGACCCGACTGACTCACCTCTGTCGCACTGACACCAGGTAACTGCAGGCATTCACTAGAGGCATCAGACCAGCAGTAATGGTGGGAAACTAGTTGTTAGATTTTATGTGACATAAATGACATAAATCACATGTTATTGTGATGCATTATAGGTTGCAACATTTGTTGGAACCTATCTTCCCATAATGGATCTCCCAGATCATGTTGGGAGAAGTTTTTGGAGAATTTTCTTTGTGAAAGGTTTTATTTTTAGGTGTTATGTTTCTGAGCATTAGAACTATAGAATGTTGTTTCTGTGAAAGACTCCAGAGGAAATCCACTTCAGAACTCGTCTTTTGTTTCAGGGGACGGTCTCCGGACTGGCACAAGAAGCTCAGCGGACACCTTCTGGTCTCGGGTTTGTTGGCGGTCAGAGATTCCTTCAGAACCGACTACAAGGAAACTAAAATATGAGTCTGTCACATTTTCCTCTTCTACGCATCCAAGTGCCTCCAGTTTCAGAACATGGAGTAACAAAGTTCCCCTGAAATGTTTTGGAGGTTGCTGAAACCACTTCCTGGAGGCAAAGTAAGAAGCAGGGGAAATACCTCAGCTGCCTGGACAAAGACAGGAAATGAGGACAAATAACTGCAGGAAACAGACATTTAATCCCCCAGATGTTTGGCTTCAGGGAAATCAAACCAACAACCACAACAAACAGCAGAGCTAAGAGGCTCAAAAGAAAGAAAAGCGACAGTGTTGATCACCAGTGAAGAAAAAGACCTGAGTGTTTGGTGTTCCTGGTGTGAAACAAACTAGATCCAGGCAGACTAATTATTTAAAATTTTGTTTGTGAGTAATGCTGGGATGGAGAAGGGAAATAAAAGAATCACTCTGTGACATCCTGGAGCGTCTGCAGCTGTGATTCAGGACTAAAGCAAAGATCCTGGATCGGCTTTCCCTCCTCAGCTAAAGCTATGTTCACATAGCAGGTGATGCAACGTTTTCACCAAAAAAAAAAAAAGAACAATCTGATTTGTGCTATTTCCATAACTATATCAGACATATACCTGATTGTTTTTTGATCTGCAGTCTGAATGGTCATGAGTCACAATTCTGCATGTAAATAATGGTGTAAAGCTAAAATGATAAACTTATAGCAAACCCCAGTCCCAAACTCCGGCATCTGATGTCACATCCAGACAGACGAGGGTTAGTCAATAAATTGTTGACTAAAATGTACAGATTTTCTTAAAATGGTATATTTCTGAAAGAACACTTAGAGCAGTAATTAAGACAAAACTGATCAAAAAAATGTTTCGCATTTGAAAGAGTAACTTTTATCTACAAACATGTTTTACCCGGAACTCAAGTGGCCTAGCTGTAGCTTCACCTTGTTTAAATTCTGTTAAAAAAAAAAAAAAAAACCTTCTAGAAAGCACATTTTGTTGTCTGATTATTGATGGGTTATAGTCAACAGATCAGATCGCTGTGATCTGATCACTGCTTATAATTTTTCTATAATCAAAACATTTTTTTTCTGTATTGCCTACAGAAAAAAAACCTGTAGTCAATTCAGATCTGTCGGCTCCCAGTGGTGAAAAAAACGTCAAAATCAATCAATAAATTATCTATTATTACTTCCATAAACAGTGTCACATTCTACACACCTGGTTCACCTAGAAGTCTGATTGACATTGTAAAAATCAAACCTGAACATCGAGCCCTGCTGTGTGAACGCAGCCTTAGTTTAAACTGGATGTTTGGACCAGACTGGGGCGCGTTATGGTGTCTGGGAGTTGATGTATTGATTACAGATTTTTATGTTCAGGCAAAGCTAAATATCTCCAAACATTTTGTTGCTCTTTGTGAGTGACGGAGAGTTTTCTGCGTCTCTATCTACTTGCCAAGTTGTGCCTGAACCATTTTACTCTATCTCCGATTATTTAACTTAAATCCAGATGTTTTTGTTTAAACCTCCAGGAAAATAAGAGGTCTAACTTCATCAGTGCCAAACCGCTGATTAAAATGTTTATTTCTCTCTGAGACCTGCATCTTGTTTTGTTTTGTTGGGGGTTTTTTTTCTCCCCTCTGAGACCGGATGTGGTGCCAAACAGATTACTGACGGTAATTTCAGAGGAAGCCGGAGGAAAACAGCAGGAGGAGTGAAGACGAGCTGCCACGCTGCGTCGCTGAAGAGAAGGAGATTAATACGTCTGGCAGAGCGCAGACGTCTTTACGTTGCTCCTGCTCTACACCCACTTCTGTCGTTTACATAAAACATATTTACATTTTTCATTTATCTGCAAGAGAAACCATAATTGCTTAGAGTGAGATGCTAGGGAAGAAGCCGGCGAGGAGGATCTGGTGGTGGTGACTGCTCCAAACAGTGAGGAGGGGAGATGATTCAGGCTAATTCCAGCAAAAGAGTGCAGGTGTTTAATTTCTGAGATGTGCTGCTGCATCTGGAGTTAAGAACCATGAGAACCGAGGCTGAACTGAGGTGAAGCATCAGCAGCCGATGAAAAAGGTTTTATTTCAGCTGTGAGAAAGTTACAGAACATTTTGAATATTTTAAACAGATATTGTCCAAATGAAACTATGAATCTAGACTTCAGCCACTCTTGAAGACTAAAAACCAATCACTTGAATAAAATGGAATCGGCTTAGAAGAGCACACACACACACACCTACACAAATAAATCAGCTTCATAGCCAAGTCAGGTTTTAGAATGAAGAGGAATGTGCAATAAGTTCAGAAAGATTATGGCTTTGCATGAACATAGAAAAAGGTCAGCGCCACCTGGTGGTAGAAAGACTTTGTTTTAAACTTAAAGCTGGTTATGTGTATTTTATGAAAAAAGAAAGAAAACTGAGCTCGTCTGTCCATCACTCAGTGATAAACAGCCAGTCAGAGCCTGGAGGAGGGACTTAGCGTTGTCAATCAATCATGTTAACCATCTCCCCTTTGCTCTCTGCTATGTTATAGTTGGTTCACCACAACATAGCCTGTCACTAGTGCTAAAACCAGTTAGCACAGCCACAGATAACAGCAGATAAGACCTATGATAAATGAATTTAAGACACTTCAAGGCTTTTTTAACAATGTGTGGAGCTGACTGGTTGCAATGAATTTTATTGATGGATATCAAAATAAAGGGGTCTGAATACAAAATCTGTCAGATTCCTGTTTTTTTTTTTCTGTTTTTTTTTTTTTTTCCAAAAGTGTTTTCTTTCTCCCTCCCCTAAAACATCTTTTGCTAATAAAACGGCAGGTTTTTTGTTTTTTGTTGGGTAATCTGTCAAAATAACTCCCTTTTAATTTCAAGACAGAAAACACGTTTGACAAACATCACTTAGGCCATTATTTTAGGGAGGTGACAAATTGTTTGCATCATTTTTAATATTTTCAAAAAATACATATGGTCAACTTTATACTGTATGATTCTGCCCTACTTTGTGCTGGTTGTAACTTGACAGACGGTAAAAATCTCCAGTGAACCTATAACTGCTATAGGTTCTACAGTACTACAAAATGTGTAAAAAGTTGCCTTTTGTTGTGAAATGCAGACTCTACATTTAGAATCACACTCTACATGACGTCGCCCCCTTCTGGCCATCAGATAAAATGTTTCCTGGAGGATCAACAGACGAGCACAAGCTGCTTGACCTTTTAAGAAAACTTGTTCATATAAAGTCAATCCCTTTATGAGTGAATATTTGTGTTTACCTTCTGCTCTCACACACACCACCAGGAGGTCCCAGAGAGCTCCAACATCTCAGCCAACATCCACTCAGTTTCTGCCTCCACATGAGGTAACAAGAGCCACTGCCATCTTCCTCCTGAAACATCAAACTGCAGCAAAGAAAAGTCAAGTTTACATGTATAGAACATAAAAACATTACATTACGATGGGAAAATGAAGAGAAGTAGTGAAAAGTTGGAATCCAGACTAGAATGTTCCAGTTATTAATCCAAAGTAACTCTAAAAAGGTGGTTTTAAGTCTTGATTTAAGGGAAATTGATGTTTCAGCTGTTTTCTGGAAGTTTGTTCCAGATTTGTGGTGCATAGGAGCTGAATGCTGCTTCTTCGTGTTTGGTTCTGGTTCTGGGGAGGAAGAGTAGACCAGAACCAGAAGACCTGAGAGGTCTGGAAGGTTGATACCAGAGTAGATTTTGTATGTATTTTTGTGCTAAACCATTCAGTAAACTGGATGTATTTTAAAATCTAATCTGAGCTCCAGTGGAAGGTGATGTGCTCCATCATCCTGGTTTGAGTGAGAACCCGAGCAGCAGCGATCTGAGTTTAGGTAGACTTGTGAAGACACTGCTGCATTTCCATTGAACATATAATTGCATATCTTTAGTGTTTCCTGTGTGTGCAGAACTTTGTCAATGTTCTGTAAGAAAAAAAAGTTTCCCAGATGCAAATAAGAAGTTAAAATCACACGCGGCACCACGATCCTCATACCGCTTCTTGTTGTCTTCTTCGTCTTTTCCAGCATGTGGTTGTTGATCACACGACTCATGTGATGCGAGAAAGGTGCTTCCATTCCAGTTCTGTAAACACACCAATTTCAATAAAGCCAAAAAACCATCTCATCCTAGTGCAGAAATATATAAGAAAAAGCCCTTGAGTTTCAAATTTGCCTTTCCATTAAGAACCTTTATTTGTGTTTCCAATTTGTGCATTTATATGGCCAATAGAAACACAGCTAGGGTCGAATGCTGTGCAGGGGTCCAACAGTACCAGCAGTGTGGTTCTTCTACCACACTGTATTTAAGCAGATGTCATCAAACACATCGACAAGAAGAGACTGATTAAAAGCCAACATTGCTCTTTGAAAGCCCAGTCAATGTTTCGTGAAGCTGCTAAAGGTCCTAAGATGAGCTATAAGGTCCTGGGACAGGACATATGGTGGTGTGGATATTTCATGAGCCTGAAGAACTCTAAACAAGGGTGTGACTTCTGAATCATGGCTTCATGCAACTTTAATATGAGTGGAAGTGTAACACTGTCAGGTGGCAGAAGCAGACTGAACAATTAGTGCCTTCCAGGCAGCCTCAGAGTGCCTGTGATTTATAATTGATTTGCTATGGGATTGTCTGCTTCACATTATGAAGTTCTGCTAACAAAGCATCAGTACTCACAAAAGTCCTGAAGGAGGAAAACTGATTTTTCTCTTTTTTAAAAATCTGAAACATCCCGAGTCAAACACAAGTTTCTGTACATCAGAGACTGGGATGCAGAGTGGGCTGGGAGAACGGTACTGGAAAAAGCAATTAGCTTAAATGGATGCAAACACTTCATAGTAATTCATTTAGGCCCCTCTGTGCAGACCGTCTACACACAAACATTTTCTAATGCTAAAGTTTGTAGATGATGGAAAAAGTAAGTTTTGGAAATAAAATAAAGAAGACAAAGTAGCAACTATTTTAGACAGATTTCAAAACAAAAGAATGTGATCAAGAAATTCTGGGTACTTTATAATCGAGATTAGGGCTGTTGTCAATGATTACTTTAGCAATCCGGTAATTTTATGATGATTAATCAAGTTATCAAATTTTAAAAAGTGTCCCGTTCTGTAGTAGATACTTATAAGATAACCTGGTAAAAGAAATGTATGAAAGACAGAATGCTAAGAACAATTCAGTTAATTTTCAATAAAACAAGACGTGAGTTTACAACGCAAAACCGTTCAACCATCACTTTTAGTCTCAAGATGGAAGTATGAAATACTTTATTATAAAATATTTCTGATTATTTTTTCTTGTCACTCTTTTTTATCAGCAAATACATGTGTTAGCCAAATTGTATTTTCTTGTACACATATAACAGGCTAGATTCTGTTCTAACAATCACCTAATTGTATCTGTGATTGTTAGAACACAAAGCATTTTGCAAAATGAATAAAAACATCACCTGTTTGCGGTCATAAATTAGCTCCTTGCGTGTAGTGGAGGTTTCCTTTGAGGACGGAGCATTGAGGACTTGCTAATGTGAAACGGCCTGATGCACTGAGCTGCGTTATCTTTTCTATTTAGTTTAATGTAATCCAATCGTTCAACACTTTTTATCTCTTTATAGGCAGCGCTTCTGTTCTTGCCATCTTCCAACATAGTTGCTAATAGCACTTAGCTTTTATCAACATCTTATTGAGGGAAATGAGTGTTGCGCAACACAAATAATCATCCAACTGGAACACAGTTCACTAAACAGTAAAACAAGTTAGATTATTTGGAAGAAGCTGTAGTGGTGGTGGGTGACACAGTATCTTATTGGGAAAGATTGTAGTGTTTTTTTGTACTGACTAGGGAAACAAATTATAAGAATCGGTCACATAGTTTAATCAGTAAGAAAAAAGATGAATCTAACATGTTCCTTCAGAAAGTTAGTCTTCCACCTGCACAACTCACATCTATCAGTGACGCAGGTTAGTCCCCCAATTTGCATTATTGTATAGCATAAGTTAGTATTCTGATATTGAAGTCCAAATTATGAAAAAATAGCCCTTAATAGCATCTCTTTCTAGAAGTTGATGATTCAGAATTCTCACTTTGGTTGATATCTGACAAGTAAAACCAGGAAAAGTTTGGATGGATATTACACCTTACCTAATTTAAAGGTGGTCTTAAATTTACCTTTTTTAAATCAACACAGAATAAATCAGGTTTGAACCAAATTAGACATCAAACAAGAGTCGATCAAATATTGTCAATAACTCTTTACTGTGGAACCCAACTAGAAGCCAACTTCAGAGCAGAGGTGTAAATGACTTTCTGACCCCTCTAGGTAATGGTGCCAAGGCAGTTACACCAGGGGTTGAAACCAAAAATAAAACATGGCAGCTCTGTTTGTTTAGCTTAATGTGGGCAGGAGTTGGTGACCCTTCAGTTTCCCCAGGTGTTAAAGTATTTCCTTTGGGGCTGGATGTAATTATCCAGATGTTAACACCAGGGGCAAATTGGTACTGAATGAGCCACGATCTGTGAATTTTTCCTCCTCTTCACACCTGATATGAAAGGAAGAGTGAGACACTTTTAAAATTGGTAGTTCAGGTTATTTTTTTTCCTTCTGCAGAAAGTTTCAGATAAACAGCAAAAAAAAAAAAAGGGGGGAAAGATTCAGTTTCAGAATGGCTCTTTATTTTAAAAAATTATCCTTCACATGAGATGATATTTAATGAACCAAACTTAACATTTTCCCTCTGATTTGACAGATTTTGTCAGAAATGGCAGTCCTGTGTAGTACTGACTGAGAGCTCCTCTAGTTTCAGCTGAAGTGGGAGGAAGATGGGATCACATCCTCTGGACCGGGTTGAGGCCCAGGATGTCAAAGCATTTGGCCATGATGGAGGCGGTGGCTTCACACAGCAGCATCCTCCACATGTTGATCTTATTCACCTCACCTACAGACAGAGAAACAAATTCATTATTCAGCTTTTCATTTCATCTGTCATCAAGTAATGTTTTTTCAAAACTTGACCCATTAAAAGGGGGAAAAAAACTAGTTTTTGACTCAGTTTGAACCACTCCAGAACTTTGTTTAATTTAGAGTTTAAACTTTAACCCATCTTAAAAATTAGAACTCATAACAGCTATGATTTGTATTGATATTAGGTAAACCAAGTCATATTTTTAATCATACTTTCTAACTTTTCCATAATTTTGCATCTAAGAGCAAAATTCCTTCGCATTTCACAGCATCCAAAACCAGAAAGAATAATTACTGCTTTTTTGTTTGATTAGCCAAAAAAAAAAAGTATCCAACAAGTCAAGAAAAATAATAAGTCAAAACTAATATAACGGAACTGTAATTTGTATGTTGTTCAGTTATGAAATAATTAACAAAAGCTCAAAATTAACACAGGCTTAATGGCGATTGACTGGAAATGTAAGTTAGCATTACAGATGGAAACTAAAAAAACAAAAAAAAAACAAAGATGATTCCTTTTTATTACTGGATTTACTTAATATACAGAGGGTTCTGGTTTTTGATTACACATATTGCAGTATAATTATGAAATTTGTGTAAGAAGATTATTCCAGTTGCATTTTTGGCTAAAAACTTCCAGCTTTTATTTTTTAACAAACTTTATCTGTTTACTTGCACATTTTCCTTTTTCTAAGACATCACCGCCAGTAAAATGAGTCATGGAGAAAAAATCCCAAGAGATTGTCTTAAAGCTGTTGCATGAATCTTTTCTGAAACAAGACATGATCAGAGATGGAGAGTAGAAATGAAGTCAAATGTTTGGTAGATACTAAATGAGACCAATGTTGAGGCACCAACAAACGATCAGAGGCCAGAAGTCAGATTTAACGACGCTCTCTTTAGTCAACAGCAAATCAAAATCAGTGACCCAAACATCCAGAGCACAACGAGCGTCCAGCCCATCGGCTCGGAATCACGTGACAGAGCAGAAACCCAGCGGTCCGTAACGAGCAGCACAAGCTGCATTAGGCAGAGCGCTCACTAAAGAGGCGTGGATGGCAGCGGACAGCAAGCTCTGTCTGTAATTTATACAAACAAGACGACGCATTAATGTGAACAGAGGGAAGACGGCGCTGGATGAGAAAAAAAGACGGCAAAGAGGAAAAAGTTTAGCTTTTACACACATCGGTGCTTCCCAGGAATTACCAGAGGGAATCCAAACAAACAGATCGTCTCTAGTTGAATATGCAGAAAGGAGACAAATTTCAGAACAGATACTTCAAGTTTAAACCAATAAATCAAACAGTAAATCAATTAATAGCATGATAAATTAAAACAAGACTGATCCGGTACCAGTGTTAAATATTCATTATGAATTAAACTTTATCAATCTGTGAAAGGGTGGACTTACATTATTTCCAATGTATTGCTTGAAAATGGTCTCACAACAACAAAACTATAATTTATCACAATAACTTCTGGGACAATTTATCATCCAGCAAAATTTGTTATTGTGAAATTTTAGTTCAGCTTTTTTAAGCAGTTCAGTATTTTGTATTTTGTTCATTTGATATTTTGCAACTTGATTTAAACTACATACTGCCCAGACGTATGCCCCGAAATAAGGCATACTTTATGCTCAGCTTTAATGTAAAAGCATAGTAATTGCTTTCAAATAGATAAAATTTTCACAATGAACTTCTACTGGAGTTACAGCCTGTGTGTGGAGAATTAGCATAATAAATCAGCTCTAAGCCTGAAGTGCTCGCACTCCAGCACGGCAGGGATAAAACACTTCCAGGAAGGAGGCCTAACATACGGCGCGCTGCTTTTAGTTGAAACCCCATCAGAGTGAGACATCCCGCTAATCTGCAGACTCACTTCCAGAACACTAAAACATCTATTTTTAAAACTAAACAGCTGAGCGGTAGAGAACAGAGATCTGTAGAGCTGCAATTGCTTTTCTGTACTTAAGTATTAAAACTACCAAAAAAGCTGCCACGATTTGAAAAAAATTCCAGACTTCTCCATTTTTGTTGTCATTTTTTTATATTTAAATTGACACTTTGAGACTTCTTGGGAAAGACAGTATGATGAAAATGTAATAAATGTAAGAGGAGATGCTGCAAAAAGCACAGAAAAAAAACATGCTGGTTTTCTGCACTGTTATTCTTTAGTCAGCATGTATATGCTAACAGGTTAAGTAAGTTGTACTGAAAGGTTTTCCCACAGGTTTTATTTTTAGGGCTGAGAAAAGCAGGAAGACAGGGAAAACCTCTTATGAACAAAATCAAATCTTAAATCATGAATATCTCTTTTGAGGTAGAGAAACACAAATGAACCAAGTGTTTAACCAGTGAGTGAAAATTCCTTTGATGACTAAATATTAATCCATTAATGGTAACAAATGGATTACAAGTTTTCTGCACATTTCTCAAGTCCAATAGTTTTCTGAATATTGAGAAAGACAGACATATGGACAGATGGATGGACTGAATGATGTATTTGGACAGATGGATGAATAAATGAATAGAAAGCTGCATTGGACAGATTAAAGGGACAGATGGACAGTTTGATAGATGGTCAATGATTGACTAATGGAAAAACAAAGAGATGGACGGATGTATAAATTCATACAAAATTAAGAGTGTGTTCACACCAGACCTGTTTAGTTCACTTCAACTGAACTCTAGTGTGGTTTGTTTGTGGGGGTGTGAATGTGTAATCGAACTCTGAAGTGAACTAAACAAGTGAACTCTGGTCCACCTACACTTGGTTGAAATAAACTCTGGGGTGGATGGAATGCATATGTGAATGCCAGGCAGATCGGAGACTGCTCCAAAAGCAGGAAGGGGATTATAGCGCAAGGAATTCTGGGTAAATTCAACCAAAACAGCAGCATCTGAAGATGTAACAAAGGTTGCAATTCCAGTCCCGAATTGAACCGAGACTACAGGACAATCAGGTGAGTAAACTGCCCTGGACACTTTGAAACGGAATGAAGCCTGGAAGCAAATAATACATATTCTGACCTGGGAAACAGTTAACTTCCAGAGGTTTCCACTCTGTTGTATTCCTTAACTTTCTCAGGATTCGTACACTTTTCCTATGGTAAAATTCAAGCATTTTCAAGGTAGATTTTCAAACTTTTCCAGCACCATATAGAGATAAAAATACAAATTAATTTAATTATATAATATTTATTACTGTTAATAATGTCTTAATATATTCTAGAGCAGGGACATGGTAAACTAAAATGTAACAAAATTTTATGCGCCTCTCACACTTTACACACCTGAATGGCACAAGAAATTTACAAAAGAAAAAAAAAAAAAAAAAAAAACATCTAAAAAATTGCTTTTCTTGCATTTTCTGGCATTCAGCATATAGAAATTATTTTAATTATTATAACTGTCCTAAAACAAGAAAAGCTTAGTCTGATTTAGTGCAGACTGAAAAAAGTGTCTGTCTTTTTATTAAGTGTAAAAAATAAATTCTAATGTTTCAACGTTAGAATGCACTTTATTGTAAAACTGTGCAGTTTGAATATCAAGCATCTTTCAAACCTTGAGAACACTTAATTGAAATCCACAAATTTTCAAGGATTTCAAGCACCCGTTTCTGTCTTGGAGGCTCACCTGTCTGCCGGTCCTTCTCCACGCAGTAGCAGCTGTCGTAGAACTCAGTGAAGGTGGTGGCGAGCTCGTACAGGTAGTCGCACAGCGTGTGCAGCAGCAGGTCGTCCAGGATCTTCTGCAGGATCTCCGGGAAGCGCAGGATGCACTTCCCCAGCTTCCACTCCTTGTCGTGGTCCAGCAGGATCTCCGTGGTCTCTGCAGCCTTCCTGAGCGTGGCGTCGTCCAGGTTGGCCAGACGGGCGATGGACCTGACAGGACATCAAAAGATAAATATATACACATCCATTCACTGCAAGGTTAAAACGCTTCCTTAAAACTAATGAAATAATGAAGTTGAGAAAACATCTTACTACACTGAAATAAATAAAACATTAATCAATGGCGAAAACACTGTAACTGGAACTATATGGTGCGTTTGGAAAACTAACACATTCTTATCTTATAATATAATATCGTTTGTTTTGTGTTTATGATGTTTTAGCCTTTCAAACTGTGAAACTTAATTGTTTTTCCCACACAGTTTACATCAGCTGTCGGTACTCCTGCTGGTGGCCTTTAATCCACAAAATGAAGACAGAAAAAGTTGAGAGAAAACACCAGAGTCAGTTGGTTATTTATTATATACATTTAACTAATAATAACTAATAAAAATGAGCAAACACACTAAAAACTAACTGAATTAGACAAAAATTCTAAACTAGGGATGCACAATATCGGAACTAAAATGGGCATCGGCTGATATTAGTCATTTTTTCACATATCGGTCCAATAAATAAAACTGGGCCCGATATTAACAACCAATATTTTCCTAAGTACAGTAAAAAAAAATTTTAAGTGTCAAAAGGAAAGGACAGTGAAAGACATATAAAATATATAATACAGGTTATTGGCAATAAGAGCAATATTAATATTGAATAACAGTATCAGCGGGCATATCCTTATTAGTGTATCCCTCGTCACAACAAGATAAAACTAAACTATAATGAAAAACTTACCACAGTTAAGAAACTTATTCACTCTTTATTTAAAAGCCAGATCTTTAAAGAGGGTTCCTCTTTCTAATCTTGTTTAAAACAATAAAAAGTGCAACTTCTGATCAGGTTAAAGGACTTCAACCTTTATGTCTCACTTCCTGTGACTCATGAGGGGGTCAGCCACCCACAGTGAGTGAGCTATTGATTGACAAATCCTCTGAAGTGAGACTCCTTGCAGGAAAAAATAAAAAAAACAGATAATCAATCTCTGCCAGGCACGCTGCCATCCAGATCCTAAGTCCTCCAGGGAGGATGGAAAGGAAGAAGAGGCGACGCTCGATACGGCGGGGATAAGGAACGCCCCAACGACTAATCCTCTGGCACAGGATTATGGGTAATGAAGGTAGATGTGGGAGGTTTTCCAACTGGACAGTGAGGAGAAAGTTCAAGATTTTACTTCCTAAACTTTTGGATTCCTTGATAAAACAAGAAGGAGTGTTGGTATGGGGTTTATCGAAATGCTACAGGAGAATTGAGTCCTTCCAGATGTGAAACTCAACCAGAAAATGGCAGGATTCCTGGAAGAGCTGCGCAGGTTGGCTGCCACCAAGGAGAGGGATTGGCAAATCCCAAGCTGGAAGTACCAGCAACAGGGATCCTTCAATACTTCCCAACTTGAGATGTTTTTTTTGCTTAGAGCGGTAACAAAAAAATCTGCTATACAGGATTAAAGCGCAGAGATTTCATTTGATCATAAAATTAGGGTGTACAAATCTTACAGCACTTAAATGATCCGTATTTCACCAGTTTTCAACGTCTCTCCTCCTCTTTGCTTTTTTTGCTGTAAGCTACAGATGCTGAAAGAAGTGGTGGGATTGTACCTGATGCGGGTGAAGGCGTAGAGCAGGTAGGCCGCCGTGTTGCCCCGGTCGTCCAGCATCTTGTCGAAGGAAAAGACGTAGTCGTTGATGCGGTTGTGAGACAGGTCGGCGTATTTGATGCAGCCAAAAGCAACGGCTCTCTGGGCTTTAACCAGCTCTTCTGGAGTCAGCACCTGACAAAGTAAGTCCACAATCAACAATAAATGCATGGCCTTCATCAGACTGTAATAACTGAAGACAGTTTCAGCCACTAAGAGTCAAAGCAGTGAGCTGAGTTTAACTTCCATCATTAGTTTACTGAACCCGAGGCAGAGATTAAACCAGCTAATCTGGTTCTGACTCCTTAGGGAGTAAAGAGGGGGATTAAAATGAGAGCAGCAGGAAATAAAAACCTGCAGTCGAGCAGAACATAGACTGAGGAGACCATGTGACTCGACAAGACAAGAATTAACAGGACAAATCAGGACAAGGTAAGAGACAGGTCATCAATTTAAACATGAAAGGAACAGAGACTCAGAAATTAATCATTGATGTATACAAATTGAAAAAATGTAAGTTGGACAGACAGACAAAATGAAAACTGGATGGATGGACAGAAGGTGAAGTATCTAGGGCAACAAGATAGAGAATCGTTAGCAAGGTAAGATGGACAAACAGATGGAAGTTAAAATGGACAAAGAAGAATGTGATGTAAAGGACAGACTTGGACAGTTGTGGGCATACGAAAGTGAAATTAGATGGACGGACAGATAGATTGAAGATAGACAGGACGACTGAATGGACAGGTGATAATTTGGAAGGACAGACATATAAAAGGTAGATTAGGCAAAAATATTGAAGGTAGATTGGACAAACAGGCAGAGATACATTTTTTAGTATGTTAGCAATGTTAGCAAGAGCTAACATTCTTTAGTGAATTTGGTGGTTAACAAACCTAACTTTTCAGTTAGTTGTTCCCACCATTAGCAATAAGAAACTATCAATTTTAGTCCAAACATGTGTTCTCCGTTACAACCATGGTGGTCCTTCTGGAAAACATCCAGCAGAAAAAGAACAAGGAAATATATATTCCATATATATTTCCTTGTTCTTTTGGTCATGGTTTGACAAAAAAATTGGATGGAGGACAGAGTGAAAGTAAATTTGACAAATAGAAGGTAAACTGGATAGATGGTCAGATTCCATAAGAACCAAAAGGTGTTCAAGATGGCACCATTACTTTAAATTTATAGTCATAAAGTACTTTAAATTCTTTGACTAATAGTTTTTTCCCTTCGTGGATTTAAATTTTGATGCAAACTCAACATCTTTATCTCTTCTGTGATAAAGTTCTTTTCAGAACACAGATGGACAGATGACCCGGTTTTTAGCTGCCGCTGCCTTTCATAAATCAATCAAAAGAAGCCCAGAGGTGTGTCTCATAATGGGTTCTGCTGACATCCAGGGATCCAGGGCTAATCTTTCTTTCAAGGTCTCACCAAGGTTGCAAACCAACACAGCTCCAAGTTTCATTTTCATTCCTGCAGTTCTCAGTTTTATCGGATGAGATCATTTCCAATAATCCTGTGTTTTCATCTAAACTAGTTTTAGTTTAGATGAAAACACAGGATTATTGGAAATGATCTCATTTCCAATAATCATTTCCAGGTGCTTGTTTTTTCCACCCCTGTTAGTTTTAACAGGGGTGGAAAAAACAAGCACCTGGTTGGGTGCTACCTGAAGCTCTGTATGCAGCGACATCAACACTCAGCAACTTTCTGCTGAACAGATTCTGATGTTGGGAAGAAACTTGCATGGGGACTGATGCCAGCACGGTTTCCCTGCAGGCCCACCTCGCCCGGCAGTCTGCTCGCTGCCTGGGTCAGTGCCCACGTCTACCATCTGCTAACTGAAGCTCATTAAAACTGACTGCAGACACTGAGAACCTACGCCTGCACTGTTGACACTACTGCAGCTCCATTTATATCAACGTTCTTCCTTGAGATTCTCTGGTTTCCTACAATCTCTTCATCTTCATTTTCTTTTTGAAGTATAAATACACAAATTCACAACAAATGCTTTGAAGATACTTCAGCTGAGGTGTAGTGGCCACAATCCAATCTTATTTACCTCCTCAAAGGTATAAAAATCAGCCACTGTCCCCTTTTGCTTTGCCATTAAAGAGGGTCGACTGACAGAGCTGCTCACCAGGTCATGTCTCCACGTTTCCGTTAAAGACGCCACTTAGTGACTTTTCAGACAAAAAATGATTTAAAATTTTTTTTTAAAATTAGCATAGACCAAAATCAAAATTGGCTTTTGAAAGATCGGTAATTGTCCAGAAAACTCCAATCAGTGCACCCAAATCATTATTTTGTAGAAATCAGTTTCTCTTTACACCTCAGTGAAACCAACTCCCAAATCAACTTTTTTTATGTCTACATAGGTTATTTAGGGTTCTATCTTTATGTTTCTGTTAGGCCTCAACAGCAATTTATATTGCCATAAGTGTGATCAATAGCAATAGTTAATATGTCCAAAAGTATATTCAATCATTTCATTGAATCCTGAACCAGAATTGCGCAATATCGGTAGAACGATACACAAGCAGCTCAAGCTCCCATTTGTTACAACAATACATGGATGGACACCTCTGTCCAACTTTATGCAGGGTTTAGGAAAAAGGAGTTGCTCACGGTGGCACAGGACACCATGAGATCGGTATAACATTGTTGTCACCATAATACTGTCCAAAACACATAAAATAAAGAGTTGGTAGAATTTTCATTATTTTTTGCTAAAAAATTGGTAAAGGAGTCTGAAAAGTCACTTCATATATTAAAGTTTATAATATAGTAAAAATGCTTTTAGCATCCTGACCATAGCCCCGCTTTTCCCGTCCTCTCATCCCCACACCTGGCCACACTCAGTGTATCTTAGCTCTACCCACTTCTGTAGAATTTTTCTACATTTGCCAGAGGTTGAGTTTTTGCTTTCACACAGTGTTGTTACACTTGAATTTTTCTTTGTTTAATTTTTTGAAGTCAAATTTTGTATAATCATGACTGATTTGTAAAGTAATACAAAAGTAAACACATCAAAGGAGGTGAATACTTTTCATAGACATTATAATATTTAATTATGGGAAGGAAAAAATGTAATCCTCCAGAAGAAGTTACTTTTGATATATTACAACACTCAATATGTATATTAGTATATTTTAAAGTACAAACCACAAACCACTATATGAGAAAGAAACAAAAATAATAAAAAAAGCTTTGTCTTAATACATTTTTTTATATTTTTTCCATTCACTTAAACCAATAGAAACATTTTGGAGAAATTATTCCAGAAAGTCTAAGGTTGTATCCATTAGTTAACCTCCACCAACTTTCCTTCCCACTTCAAACCAGAAAGTTATTTTCCATCCATTCATTTTTTTACACCCTGTTCCCATTGTGGTCAGGGGGAGGGGTGAAGTGCTGGTGCCTATCTCCAGCTGTCAACGGGCGAGAGGCGGGATACAACCTCCTCAGGTCACCAGTCCATCGCAAAGAAAGTTAGTTTACTTATAAAAATATACAAACACCAGTTCATCTTTGTCGAAGCTTCGCTCTTTTTTTGTAAAAGAAACTTTAATCAAAGTTTTTCCAGGGATTTGAGTCCCTGAGAGTTCTCTTTTCAGAGGAATTCAATAAGCAGACTCAGATTTTATAAACCACTAAAGGTTTGTCCTTCAGTCAGCAGGTCACAGCATCCTGGGAGATGTGATTTATTGTGCTTTAGAGGCACAGCGACACATTCACAGGTTTTCATATCCACTACAGGACGACACAGCTTCTCACATGGAAAAACAGGAACATCAGGTGAGTTTAAACTCAAATCCAGGAGTTTTTCTTTCCATTTAATCTTTTCCTAAGAAACCTGCAGCGGTCTACAATTAATTGACACAATAAATACCACTGATATAGATTTAGTTTGTATGCCAGATTCAGGTCAAATATGAAAGTCAGCTGCACAGATTTTCTCGTTGCAGCATCCGGTCTGGTCTCAGGGAAACTGCATGTTTCAGCAAGTCAAGATTTTTGTTTTGAGACATTTTTTGTATCACCTTGAATGATATTTAAGACGGGGAAAAAACAATCTAGAAACATGGGGAACAGCAGAAACTGAACTTCTCAAAAAGGCATAAAGGGTTTCCCTTTTGTTTTTGGCAGAAGACGGCGAGTCACCTCTCCAGCTAGCGCTAGACTTGCATGTTTGTTTTGGTTGCATTTACCCAGAAAGCTCTGTGCTTTAGCTTTCGGAGCGTTGCCCGGTCCTCTTGGTGTTCATATGTGCTTTCGACCTGCACTAGTTCATTTCAACCAAACCGAAACGAGGTTTGTAGACAGACTTCAGTTTGACTATGCATTCCCACGTCCTGAAAAGACCCTGACTTTTTAGACAAACAACCTAGTTTGAATAAAGTGGACTAAAGCATAAAGTAAAACATATTTTACTGTTATGACCTTCTTACTTAATCTAGTAGATATCTTCTTTTTAATGAGATAAATCTTATATCTCAGTAAATTGAGAACTTTTTCCAGTCTGAATTTACTTCCAAGCTCTGACAGGTAAACGCCATGCTAGCTTTACATGGCAAAAAACATCATCATCTAGCAATAAATTTGCCCTCAACCGTGATAGATACAAAAACACTAACCATCTAGCATAGACTAGTTAGCAGTAGCCTCACCCTCCTCGAGTCACACTTTGGTCTGAGAGAAAAGTAACACAAGAGGAAAAAATGTACATAAAGATTAAGAGATATGATTTAAAACTGCAGGTCAGGCGTCATTTCCCCTGAAAATAGAAGAGAAAGTTAACTTCACCAGCAACTGCACAACTAAGGTTTCCAGCTTCTTACCCACATGTTGGGCAAAATTTGCGACTCCCACCACAGAGATCTAATGAAGAGACAAGTTGATGCGGAAAGCAACATCTGTGCAGCTGTGAGTTCAGGAAGAAAAAAGCAGGGAGAAAAAGAACCCAAAGCGTGTTGAAGTTGGGTTGAGCTCAGCGGATAAAACCTAAAGTTCTTTGGTTTGGTTTGAGTCCTGTGGTTTGACTCAGCGCAAAGAATTAACGGTTGCCGCAGAGTGAGCGGGTCATTACCGCGAAAACCTGCCTCGGAGCGACCCGGAGGCAGAAATAACGAGCTGGACGGTGTCCCGGTGCTCGCTTAATGACTGCTTATCAAAGATTTAACATCTGACACTAAACATTAATAAAAAATTTTTTTAAAAACTGTTATAATACGAGCTGAAATAACAGCATTGTTACAGCAGAGATGAGAGGTTTGAGTTATTATTCTAAAGGAGGAACCTCCAATAAATGATGTGAAGAAAAAGAACAGCTGGAGGAATAATAAAGACAACTTCTACAGGTGTAAACTATCAAAAACAAACGTAAATAAAACTGGAAAAATAAAAATAAAATCAACATTTTTAAGAAAAATCAACAAAATTATTAAAACAAATGAGCCAAATGTATACGATTATAAAACTCCACAATAAAAAAAACTCAGATTCCCAACTTGCAGCAATGTAGAAATCAGATCTTGATGTCAGTTGTCTCACCTTGTCTCGCTCCTTCTCTTTCAGTTTGTCCATAGATCTCTTCAGTCCCTCCTCCAATAGGTCCATCAGCCTCACTGTGTCTCCAGATCGGGTCTTAAATTTCTTCCTGGGGCCAAAACAACAAAAAAATAAAGACCCTGCACAAGAAAAACAAAATAAAACAGACAGAAGGATGGAAAGGATAAAAAAGAGAGAGAGAGATGGGACTGAGCTTGTCAAGGTAACAAACTTTACTGGATGATTCATTGTCCCACAAATTATCAAATCCAATTTTATTTGTATAGCACATTTCAGCAACAGGGCATTTCAAAGTTCCTTACATCATAAAAACACGAAATACAAAGTCATAGAACACAAAGTCAATAATAGAAACGTTACATTTTGTCAAGTGCCATGGTTACATATCAGACTGTTGATTAATGTTTCATTGATTATGTTTTAAAAGCAGCTTTAAACAGGCTGGTCTGAGACTTGATTTAAAGGCACTTTTTTCAGCAATTTTACAGTTTTCAGGAAGTTTGTTCCAGATTTGTGGTGCTGAATGCTGCTTCTCCATTTCTGGGGATGAAGAGCAGAACCAGAAGGCCTGAGAGGTTCCATAAGGTTAATATAAGAACAGCAGATCTTTAATGTATTGTGGTGCTAAACCATTCAGTGATTTATAAACTAACAGCAGCATTTTAAAGTCTAATCTCTGAGTTACATGAAGCCAGTGTATGGACTTTAAAAATGAAGTGATGCGCTCAATCATCCTTGTTTTAGTGAGAACCCGAGCAGCAGCGTTCTGGATCAACTGCAGTTGTTGTTGTTTGAAAACATATTTACCAATATGTTTTCAAGAACATATTGGTAAAGGCATAATACTGCAACTTTGCCCTCTCAAATAACAAACTTTAATTTTGTAAGCAATTAATCACATCACGAGTCATGCAATCAACAACAGTAGGTGGATGATGATTTTTAAAGATTTAAACTTAAACTTTCTTATTTTATGTAAACTCCGCTATTGCAATTTTGTGTTTTTTTTCAACAGTGGAATATCATCAAAGTCTTGTGCACATTTGTAATGGACACATAGCTACACTGAAAGAAAAGGTGCACTTTTGGTTTCAGTTGTGTATGTCCAGTGCATCTGTGAGTAATAAATGTAACAATCTGGTTTGGGTTTGTTTTCCCCTCCTGCTGAAAATTAATTTCTTGATACTATAACTGGTTAACTGAGGGGAACCAATAGTTCTTCACCACTCAGCAGGTTCAGTTTCAACAAAACACATAAACTCTTCCATGTTTCTTTAAACGACCCATTCATGAATTGGGTTAAGACTCACTTGTCCTCTCCCAGCACCACTCCAAAGCCGGCGTGCTCCACCCGGGTCACTTGGGGGTCATACCAGCCGATCATCTGTCCTGCAGCGAAAATCACCTGAAAGTGCGTTCCCTGGGGGAAGAAACCACGCAGACAACGGAAGACAATCTGAAGTCACTGCAGCTTGAAACAAAATGTCAGAAACTTGGCCGTCTGACGGCTGGAGGAGGTCAGAAGTCATATAAATCCTCACCTGGCCGCTGTCCACGACGTAGATGACTATGTCAGCCTTCTCCTCAAAGAGCCGCTGACGGAGTGCTGCCAGATCTGACGTGTCATAGGTGTAGCCGCCGTCCGACTTGACGATGGTGAGCGGGATGGACTGACCTGGAACAAAGACGATCTTCCGGCCTTCGTCCAGCTCAACCAGACCTGAGCAGGAAATAACGGCAGCAGGAAGGTGGAGGAATGAGGTTAGACATTAAGACAGTAATGAGGAAATAGGACTATAATAACAGTGTAAAAATACCCAAGACCAGATATTTATGATAATAGCACCTCCTGGTGGTGGCTTCAAGTGTTGGCATGTTGTCATGTTGTCAAAGGATTATTCGATTTATTTACTGATTCTCTCATGTTTTATTCTTTTTGTGAACGATCATAGCATGATGAACAAACAGATGCTATAAAAAATTGTAAAATAAAAAACTATATCTGTATATCATCTATCCATACAATCAGTTGATCCATATCAGCTGCTGAAAAACAGGAAGTTAAACAACTCTGTGACAGATTACAAAATAAACTGCAGAAAGATCAAAGATGGGTATTACCAGAATAAAGTCGTAATATTAGCAGAATACAGTCATAATATAACCAGAATAAAATCAAGCTTTGAGTCTCACCTTTGTCCTCAAACTCCTTCACCACTTGGGTCATCCGGTTCTGGTAAAACGACTCTCCTCTCTCGACAATCTGGATGTCCAAACAGTCGTAGACCGTCTGAAACTCTGGAATCATCACATCAATCAATCCCAACACGTTTATTCCACTTTAGAATTATTTATAACCTCAGTTTATTATTTTATTTACTTCAAACATCTTATTATGTCAGCTTTTTTCCACTAACATCTTTAATAAGGAATAGATTGAAGAGTAAAAAATCATTTTAATGACTAAATTGAAATGTAGGAAAAAGCTAAGTCAATCTCTTTTTAAAAAAGACACGAAAAGAAGAACAACAAAACACGAAAAGAAGTTTACAGGTTAAAATATATGATTGGATGTTAGGGCCAGACTAGGAAAATTTTGTTTTCTGATAAACAAGAATGAAGTAACAATAATAAGAGAATAAATTAGGAGAAAAAGAGAATAGTCACAATATTACCAGGAAATATTTGGAAAAATACAAAAGTAAAGGTGTAAAACTATGAGAATGAAGTTGTGAAAATATGAGTATAAAGTTATAATATTAAGAAAAGAAAGTCATAAAAATGTGAGAATAATGTCATATTACCAGAATAAAATTGTAAAATGTATGTCATGGAGCATTGAGAATCTTGTGACAGTTTGGTGTCAGTTTTACAAAGAACATCGGCATCAAAATATTAACAGCAAGACTTTGAAATGACTGTGTCAGACTTACTGAGCTGATCATGTCAGATATTGATAACTATTGAAGCTTTTTTCCCTTTAAAACAACTTATTTCTCATAATTTTAAAACTTTCTTAAGGTAATATTGCGTCTTTATTTTGCTAACCTGACTTCATTCTCATAATCCTATGACTTAAACATAAGTATGTCTCTTTTTCAGTGTCATGTAAAAAGCCCACCTCTTCTGGAAACGTCACAGATCATCTTCCAGGCTTTGATAAAGTCGGGTTCTTTGCTCTGCAGCCTGACGACACATTGGTGCGCCCGTTTCTTGAACTCCTCGTCCTCGTCGAAGCGCTTCTTTGACTCCTGGTGGACAAAAAGAAGAAGAAAGAAAATCTTTTTTTAATTTATTTATTTTTACCTTCAGATTTCCCTTACTTTTTCAATTGTTATTTTTTTTGTTTCTATTATTCTAAACCAGGGATCCATAACCTGCAGAGCCTTGATAACATGGGTAAAAATAATTTTTAAAACACTGCATATTATTTTTAAGTAGATATGATAACAAATGTTTTTTGATTGAATATTTGTCACCAAAAGTACCAGCAACATATTTAAAATCTTTTTTACCTAGTTATGGTGAAAAATGGGCGTGTTTAAATTATTTTCCATAAAAATAAACATCTTGTAGAAGAAAATGTCTTTTTTTTTTTTTATTTTAAACTAAAAAATAGAAATAAAACTGTGGTTATTTGAGAATGACAAAATTTCCTGCAGAAGATATAAGTGATAATTTTGTAAAAAGGTTATACAACATTTGCAGCTCTAAAGTTTTATTAAGAGGTACTGAGAGCAAAATCCTCCTCTTTGCATTGTAAAGATTGCAGATCCATGTTTTAGAAAAAGTTGAGATAACACTTTCTGACAGAGGGTGTTTATGACACTGTCATAAACATAACATCTATCATGAACACAAAGGAGCCTTTATGAATGTCTATGACTGTTGTCATGAAGTGTCATTTGGTAAATATTGACACTTTAATGCAAAGTTGGCACTTTTAATGGACTTTCAATGCAACTTTTAGAGCAATTTTACATTAAAAGTGTCGTTATTTACTGAATCATATTTCATGACAACAGTCAGACTTTCATAAAGACTCCTTCATGTCTGGCATGTCAGTTTTACTTTACAGTTTTACTGTAATTGAACATGACAGTGTAAATGTTAAGATTGGGGGTGTGGCTATATGCAGCTGATTTGGATTTAAAGTGACAGCAGCACTAAAATTTCTGATTCTGAAAAGAACTCCAAATAGGCAGAACTGAGCAGACTAAGAGGAAGAATGATTTTGTGAAAAAAAAATGTAACAAACAAATGTAATTGACCTATTTTAACCTATCCAAGGATAAAAGCATAAAGGACAAAAAAAAAGATTTGGTATCAGCCAAAATCAGAATCAAAAGGTGAGCTGAAATAACCCTGATCCTATGAACTGACCTTGTAAAATATCTGCAGGTCACCAATGGGAGGAGACACTGTCAGGTAGTCTGGAAATTTATCCTGCAGGTGAGCTATGAGCATCCCAAACTGGGTCCCCCAGTCGCCGACGTGGTTCAGCCTGCCGACGTCAACAAACAAACAAGTGTGACAAACAACAGCAACAATAGAGGCATTTCCAGGAGATGCTATGATCCGGATTGCCGAGGCTGGAGGAGTTTAACTCTGACCTGAGGACGTCGTAGCCCAAAAACTCAAACAACCGACACATGCTGTCACCAATGATGGTGGAGCGAAGGTGACCCACATGCATCTCCTTGGCGATGTTGGGCGAGGAGAAATCCACGATCACCTAGGCAACAAGATGACAAAAATGACTAACTGATATCACCTTTGTTAGTTCTCATTTGTTCTGATTTTAGTTATTTATTTTGTTCTTTTTTTAATTGAGTCGTTTAGTTTGGGAAATTATTCCCTCTGGTTTTGAATGCTATGTAGATGGAAGTATTTATATTTTGGAATAGGGCTGAAACAATGTATCTGCTTAAACGTGATTAAATGTTAATTGAAGTAATCATCGAATCTAATTGATTAACTGGTATATAAAAACCCAAAAAACTGCCAACTGTTGGAAGAACATACTCAGAACAGTAATTAGTCTAAAACTGTACAAAAAATATAAAGCTTTTTCAGTAAATTAAAAACAAAAGTCTGACTGTCGATACGTTCTACCCAGAACTCCTCAAGTGTCAGTTTTAGCTTAACTTGTTTACACCCTATTAATCTCCTTCCAAAAAAAAAAAAAAAAAAAAAGAAAGTCAAATCATCGGTGTTGATGTTAGCTGCAGATGCTATATGAATAAATGAGTTTTTATCATTTCCTTGAATGAAAGCCTGGTAACATTCTAAAGCATAAAGCATAAAACTAAAACTTAAACAAACAAAAGCAAGAAAGCAGTAAAGTTTTATTCTGTAGACAAACCCTCTTCCTGGTGGCGAGCGGCGGCGGCTGGACGCCATTGAGCAACAGGCTGGTCAACAGTTTGGACACAAACGTTTTCTTCAGATGGATGTTGATGAATCCTGGACAATAAAGCAGAGGAATGAGGCCACAGCGAAAACAAACCGCTGAACAAAAAGCTGCTGGTTTTTTAAGGAAAGCTGAATGTACAAATTTTAAAAATATTTTTTTTAAGTGAAAATTTGGAGTAACAACCAGACAAATTATTCTTTAATATTTATTTTGCAATTCTTTAATTTAAGGAATATGTTAAAATTGAGCAACTTCATAATAAAATAGTGACTGAAATGATTATACAACCATTAACAGATTTTTTTCTAGCATTTCATTTATTTCACTGTTTAATTTTCAAAACTTTTTTTTAATACAATTTACATCAACAAAACACAATAAAAATAATAAAAAGATATGATAAAAAAATAATATAGCAAATTCCATTGAAAATTACTATTTCAAATTTTCTTTTAATATTTTTTTTTAATAAACAAAATGTTTATAGCTAAAGGAAAGTACTAATTTATTTAATTAATTTGTTACAGCAGTAAAGAATTTAATTAATATATTATATTTCTTCTCTTACAATATTAATACATTATTAAAAGGTTTTAAATATTTGTTATGGCATTTAAATTATTAACAAATATTAAAACAGATTCAACAATTCCCTTATCCGAAAAAAATAATAATTGGAATAATTGGAAAAGAGCAACAGAAAATTTGATGAGGAGTTTTAAATCTTAAATAAAAAGAAGTGTGTCTGAAAGCGTTAAACTCAGAAAGGTACTGATCTCAGATCGAGCTCCTACCTGGTCCGGCGATCTCCGTCCTCTGGATGAGTTCATTATCTGGCAGATTCTGGACAATCTTCTCAGCTATTTCCCTTGGGTTTACCTTTGCCCCCTTCGCTTTCAGCATCTGAGAGAAAACAGTCAGAAAGGATCTGTATTTAATAGATTGTAAATATTGGGACAAGAAATGCCAATTAATGATTCATTCCATTGAGATTAGTTCCAATTAATTAGCTAGTAACATTCGCTTAGGCTTTCTCTTAGTGATGTAGTTTTGGCTGCCATAAACAAAGGGTGCCACTGGTCATCATGAGCCATTGATACAGAAACAGAAATAACAGAGCCATATCACAACGGAAAAGAGAAATGGTCCCAATAAAGTCCGGTGTGGGATGGAAAATGCACTTTTTTCTGTTCTGAAATGTAAACTATGACAAGGTTGGGTAGCGCCGTTTCTTCTGCGGCATGGTGTGATGAACGAGACACAGAAACATTTGACATTTGAAGAAGAAACATTAGCGATACACCTGAGCCATGCCCATAGCGCTGTTGCACTGGTAATCTCCAAACTTGGCCTGCTGGTTGGGCGTGACGACGAGCGGAGGGTTGTCGAGGTCAGGGAAGGAAGCCCTGATGGCCTCGCCGAAAACATCCTGCAGCCGCTGGTTGATGTTCAACATGGATTTACCGCAGTGTGGCGTCTCCTCCTGAAGACTCTGAGGAAAACAACAATGCCACCATTACTTATATGACAACATGACTTCAAGAAAAAATCAAAAAAAATTTTTATGCCAGATACAGTTTCTGATTTTAATAGATAAGTTTTTCCTTTCTTTTCTAAAAAATAAATCAGAAATGACAAAAAGTATTTTCAAAAAGTAGATATTTCAGCCATCCCTTCTGTGAGATGTACGTGTTAAGTACATTCTGTGTGAATTTCGTGATAAATTAAAAGCTGTAAAGTACATTTGTTGACCAAGATGACATCATTCTGAGCAATGAAAAGTCAAGGAGAGCTTTGGTAAAAATACGTAAATGAATGGAAAAAAAAAAAAAAACATTTTCTAAACATTAAATCTTCAAAAATCCAAAATCTGATTAATCTATAAAGTTGATTCATTGTCCTGCCCTACTGAAGCCAGACGGGAACGCCAGCCGCCACCCACCCTCTTCATGACGTTGAGGCGGTACTTCAGTCTGGCGTTTTCCTCCCGCAGATCCTCCAGACGCTGTGACGGCTCACAGCTCTGAGACTTTTTAAGACTCTCGATCTCTGCAGACAAACTTTGGATCTCGCGTTCCTTTTGGGAAAAAAGAAAAATGAAAAGAAAAGAAAACTGTAAATGAAACAAAACTGTACTGAGTTGTAAAATGGAACTATGAGGGCCAGGTAACAAAATTTTATTATTGAAAAGATATAGTCATAATAAATTTTACAAGGAGAAGGTCTTAAAATTCCACATTTTAATGAGACAATTATCAAGATCTGATGTAACCAGTTTAGTCTGTGGTTCTTTCTTCAATTAGACTTTGTCTACATGATTGTTTCAAAGTTCTGCTACTGATAATAATATGGTGCTGATGTGTTAAAAGTGCTTCTGTAAAACCAATACCAAATATTTTGGTAATAACATTTTATTTCTGTATTATTTTGATTTTATTGTCGTACGACTGAATTCTTGTAACATTAAGGCTTTATTCTTGTAATAAAAAAACAAAACAAAACAAAAAAAACCTTAACCCGGCCCTAATAATCAGTCACAGAGTTAACAGGAACTCAAAGTTTAAATAAATATAAGCTGTTAAACAGGCTTGTCAAAAAAGACAATGGCTTTGCCCCTACTGACATGACTCTGAGCTAAGGAAGCACAAGTAGTGCTTTGGTGAAAAAAACAATCCAGATATTCCAAAAATTTGAAGAACTCGCCCATTCCTACTGTAGCTCCTCCAGAAACACCTGAGCCACTTCTCTGAATAATGCGCTACTTGCCAAGGCATAATCTTTCCATTTTCATAGGATTGACTGCTCAGTGAGCTGTCCAAAGCCTGTTTTGGACAGCTGTCCAAAATAGGTGCATCACATTAATTAGCATTAAAGTTTGTAGCTGTATCCTCGCAAAAATGATCAAGAAGGTATCAATATGTCTGCAAGACAAAGCAAAACCTTTGACACAGACCATATCTGTGACATACCTATAGTGCAACAAAAATTTCCGGTCGGCTCCACCACTGAATAAACTCTAACTTGGTCAGAGTGAAACCAAAAGTTATTTTCTCTCCGTCAGTTATTGGAATAAACAATCAGATAAAAATTTATCCACTTAAGTTGGTAACTTTATCTTTTTTGCCTTATGTTTGATTTTGTTGTAAGCATGCTGTAATTAATACATGTTCAAATTTACTAAAAGGAATTAAACTCTATCAGATGAAGCTCACTGAAAATATTGTTAAAGATTTTTTTAGAACATTTTCAAAGTTAGAGTTAAAACAAAAAAAAAAAGTTTGGATTAGAAATATTAGAAAAAGTTACTTTACATGGTGGGTTAAAAAAAAAACTATTTAGAATCGTATTTGTTTTTCTGTTTTTCATTATCCAACAGAAAAATCCAGTTTTTACTTCACATAAAAATGTTACAATTCTGCTACCTCCAGCAGATGGCGACAAGGGCCTTCTAATAAAAAGTGATTTTAACTTCAAAATGAAAGCAACAATAACTCCAAGTGCTTAATGCAATTAAAATGACGCGTACATGGACTTTGGCCCACATTCCCATAAGATAAACTTTAATATCACATTGTGATAAATTCGGCAAATAAATAATGTAAGATTAAACTTGATAATATTGCAGAACTATTTATTTTTTCACTACTTCGACAGTAGAACGAGGGTGAATAAAGAGAAAATAAAGTAATAATTTTCACCATAAAAAGGACATTTATATTTGGGGTACAAGCCGAATTCAAAACTCAAGTCTGTTTACTTGTAAATTGTGAAAGAAAACTTTTATTAAACTACACTTTCTGCAAATCAACAGGAAATCGTTAAATTTAATGTTTTTTGTAGAAAGTTTGGCGTGTCTTGGACAGTTTAACGTCCTTCTACAGCGTTTAGCCTCGCTATTAAAAACCTCAGCGCCTCTTTATGTCTATGGCTGCAATGATACACCGGCGGCTCACCTGGTGCTGAAGCCGGGCTGTGTACTCGGTCACTGGGTCTCCCATCTCTCTGAAAAGCCGGGGGAAGAATATGCTGCCGATAGGGAGCACAATCTCGTGTCTGATGAAACAAACCAGAAGTTCAGGACTTACATTCGTTGTCTTTGATAGAGGTTTGTTACATTTGTGCAGTGCCACCTGCAGGACCGGAATGGGATCCTCCGTCAAGCCAAGCATGGTTCATGTCTCTGCAACAGATATAAAACTGAAAAGAAAAAAATAAAACAAAACAAAAAAAAAAAACCCATCAAAAACATTCACAGCCTGAACAAAGACATAACTTAAATATGAATCTTGAATTTCATTAAAAAAGCATGCACTGTATCAGTCTGGAAAGGGTTACTGTAAATAACCATGAGTATGTTTTATTATGACCTTAAATTTAAATGTTTTACTTTGCAGATTATTTTTTATGTTTTTAAGTCCTTGACTTCCAGTGTCATGCGTGTCTCAGCAGAACACCTAGAAGCTACACATTTGTTCAGAAGCAGAGTTTACTTTCCATTGGTGCTGATTGGCTGTACTAAAGCATATTGTGGGCGGTTATATGGGTGCTTAAAAGGAGATCTCAAGTAATCAGGGATTTTAGCTTTTCATTATCAGCTACGGTGCCTAACTATTCAGAAAACTGATCCTGTCAAAATTGTCAATAAACATAGAAATAAATAAATTACTTGATGAAGTAATCACTGTGATAAATATTGCACGCAAAAAAAGACCTTTCCCAACTTGCACATTTTCACAACATTGAATGTCATTAATAATAGATTTTCCATTTAATTTTCAATCTTAATTTTATTAATTTCTGTTTTTCATATTTTCCATATTCTGTATTTTGTTACTGTCAAATTTCACTTGATTATTAATTTGCATTTTCAAATTCTACATATTTATTTTTTTCATTTAGGTTTTTTTTAATTACATTGATTTATTTTCTCAAATATTTGCTTCTTTCACCTATTTTATAGTTATATCTAGAGATTTTTTTATTTTCTTTATGTTCTATTTCCTTTAAAATAAACATTTTCGTCTATTTAAAGAATCAATGTCAGCAACCATGCAGGACAAAACATTTGTTCGTTCACAACTCTAAATTCCTTCTTTCTGTACATATGGAATACCATTGGGACATTGGTATTCTGCTTTGTCATTTTTTAAACAAAACAGAAAACAAACCAAACATGATCTTTTTAAGTCTGTGCCAGCTCTTAATATGCAGTCAATAATTAAAAACACAACAACTTCAATTATAAGAGATTTTTTTTTTATTATTATTTTTGTTGCGAAACTACAAAACATAGTGTTTGTGTTTTGTCTGCCATCTTCGTTTTCTTGTGCTGGTGAAATATTTACAACTCTTATCAACAGTTACAGTGTCTGAGAATAAAATTCACAGCTTTTTCTGGACTTTTGATAAAAAGAACAAAACTGGAGGGAAAAAAAACGCACACCCAAATCACAAAAGTGCAATAAATACACGCCATATGGTTGTAATAGTCGTCAGCAAACACGTCACCTGGTTCATCAGCAGCCATTATACGGACTATTGGAAAACAAAATCATAATCAAATGAGAGACCGAAAAAAGTTGCAATGATACAAAAGCTACATGATTTACTGTGATTCCTTGGGAAAGCTGACATTCCTTCATCCTGATTCAGTTATAAGTCTGTTTATGGTTCATAGGTTCATTTATGTGCTATACGACACTGACCACATTCAGAAAACAAACCTCTTTGTGGCTAAAAAAAAAGAAAAAAAAAAGAAAATGTTAAAGTTCTTGCGATGGTGTTCAGTGAGGAAGACAAAGGATAAGGTCTTATTTTCTTGTGAGGAGGAATAGGATTTATCTACTGAATAAAGACATTTAACACCTCTGATTTTCATCACAACGGAGTGGAAATATTTTAGTTCTAATATGAACCGAAAACATTTACAGAATCTAAATATCTTTCCAATTCTTCAATGCAGTTCATCTAAAAGCAGGGATCAGAGGAAAACATCTGGAATGACTGTAGCAGCAAGGCATGAAGTTTTAAAACAAACCAGGGTCTGTTCACCTCTATAGGGCAGCAGACAGTATTTGGGTCCACTAACAGTAGATTCTAGTAGTTTTAGGCTGCTCCTTCGCTGGAGAGAAAGCTGTGGTTGATTAAAGGAAGGATATGCAGAGCAGTTATAGGCTCAGGACCTGCAGAACGACTTAACTGAAGTGAGTTTCTAGAAAACAGACAAAATCTCTCAAGATCATGTCTATTTAGGATAGGACGTTAACCACCCATCAATCCAATCAATCAATTTACAATTCAATCATCCAATTTATCATCCATCCAATCGACCATTCTTCCATCTAATTTACTATCCATCCCATTTATCATCTATCCATCTACAATTTTCCATCCATCCATCCATCCATCCATCCATCCATCCATCCACCCATCCAAATTGCAAAATGCACTCAGCACCAACCATTTTATACCATTTACTTTATGCTACTGCATCATTTGACTCTTCATTTATGTATACATGAATTAATGTTTTAACTGAATTTGTAAAATGTTACCTGCTCGGGGACAATGGACAAAAATTTTGAAAATTCTACTGAATCTGGCATATTTGCATCTGTACCTGTTGCAAATGTTAATTCATGTGCATGTCCCTTTCAAATATACAAGTATAATTAAATCAGTCACTCTCACATCCATTAATCCATCTATTCAATTGATTGAAGCATGACTATCTTTCCTCAAACACTTCAGCTAAGTTTTAGCCTTCTGCAGAAAAAAAAGCCTCAGTCATTCCCGATAAATACTCTGAAGAACCCCACAAAAACAACAAAAAACGTCCTTAAGTATGCCTTTAATTTTTGTGTAAACAGTAAAACAGGCAACCAGTAAAGAGATCAAAAACCCTAACGGTATGGGCCGAAAAACCTAAACAAGCTGAAAGAGCTGCAGTAAAGAGGCGCTTAATAGTTCATTTAAAGCTCAGTTAGGGCCAGAAAAAATAAAAAGGTGATATGTTTATTACATTGGTGCAAAACGTTTTTACTTCCAGTTATAAAACACATCAGAGTGATATGTACATAAATACTCCAGTTATAGTAGGGAAACATGGCAGGATGAAACCGAAAGTTAAGACTGATAAAACGAAACCAAAACAAAATAAGCCAGAAAGAAACAAGGAGTCTCTAAAGAGAAACCTTTATATCCCTATGGGCTGACTGGAAGATTTTTTTTCTCTTGTGAACAAACATACAATTCACAGTCATCAAAAATAAATTCTGTTTTTCACTTCCTGCATGTTTCAACAATCAATAATCATCCAGCATGAAGAAGAGGCTTCTAGAAAACCTCAGATCAAGGTTCCTTTTGTGTTTTTTTTCTCCTAGAGTTTTATAAAGTGCAGACTATCCAATAAACTACCTGAGTGTTAGTGAGTTAGTGTTGTTTCTACATTTTGCTGAGCTGGTTAGATAATTGAATTGACAAAAGGCTTGTTTTTCCAAGAGTGTGTCTGTAATGTAGGAATAGTTAGTGATCTACAATCATCTAAAATGCTGCTTGTTTTAAGTTAAAATGGCAGATTCTACTGAAGAAATGAGTTTTAATCCATATAATTTGGCGACACCTGTGGACAAATGTGGTAATTGCAGGTGTTTGAGGATTCAAGTCTACTTCAATACCACAACACTGGGACTTCCAAATTAGAGAAACTTACTGCTTTCGCTGAATATTTTACAAAACCCACATTCAAATTTTGATTTAATTGTTTTAACTGTAAAAGTTTGAATGAATATTGTCACATTCCTAAAATAATGTCCGAAGTAATTTTTGCCAATAAAATTACCACCTCTCTTTTGCCCAAAGACGAATGCAGCACCTACATGTTAGGAGCTTTTCCGCTTTGAAAAATCGCATGTTTATAACAATTATCATAGAAAAACAAAAACAATATTCAGGCCTTAACTGAATTCAGTGTGAAAAACCTCTTCTGATACCTAAAATCGAATCCCCCTTAGCAACAAATCTAGAACAAACTATAACAAACAGTTAAAATGCTACTTAAGAGAAACTTTAGATCTTGAACCAGGATGTTTCTTGCTGAAATGCACCTTGGGAGTTGTAGTTTTGGGGCCAAAAGGATTAAAACTCTCACTTAGCATAAACAAGCAGAAGGCTTTTAAAGCCATACACAGAGATGTTTTCTTTACGTCTGCAGCAAAAACATACTAAAAACAAAAAAGAAACACTGTGCTTGTGTGTTTGCATATACAATTTTCTAAATGCTCTAAAAATAAAGTGTGAATATGAAATATTTTTCAGATTTGTTTTGATTCGTCATCAGCGTAAACTGAACTCTAGTACCATTATTGATTTAATTTTGCGCTACTTATGTACATTATTCGTGTGAGTTTAGTATAAAAGTCTGAGATTTTTTTCCCTGGAATGACTTAAAAGAAAAAATAAAACCAGTTGGTTAGTAACAGAAACAAAACAGCAAATAAAGATGGAGGAGCTCCAGTGCCATCTTACATGTACAGACTATCCATATGAGAAGTGCTGAGCTGCACTTCTCATGTGTTTCTTCACCGATTTTAGTGGTCTTTTTTTGTGTCCAATGTGTTTTTAACTGTTCACAACACCAGCGAGAGTTTACCCTGGGGGGGGTTGAGAGGGGAGAGATACTTTGAAATGCTTCTCTACACGTCGTCGGCCGGCAGGTCTGGGATGCTGGTCTTTGCTCGTGTCAAAAACGCAATCTTCTCTCTGGAAAATAAACAGAAAATATCATCTGTTACAAAAGCAGATTGTAACATATTTTAGATTTTTGATTACATTCATAATCTGCTGATGGCAAAATAAAGTCTAACTTTTACACTCAGCCAGCTACAGCTTCTCTGTAATTTAGACTTCCTGACAATAAATAGTACATTTAAATACATAAGTATATAAGGTAAATAACAAAAACATCGAAACAAAATAAAAATCTAAATAAATCAATTTTATAACAATCTAGTAAAAAAAAGATAAAAAATCAGAATAAAATAAATAAAAACCTAAAATAAAAAAATGTTAAAATAATAAATAAATACAAGAGCAAAATAAATAAATAAGTAATCAAAATAAATAAAAACAAAAGAAATAAAGAACCTAAATAAAAAATATCTAAATAAATTAATAAAAATTTGAATAAAAAAGTAAAATTAACAAATAAATACAATCAAAACAAATAAATAAATAAATCTAAATAAATTGAGAATTTCAATGAATAACCTAATAAAATACATGCTAAGTAATAAGTGTGTACTATAAATCATTGCATTTATTATATTACTTCTCTATGTCCTAATAAAATTACTATATTTTCTGGACTAAATCGCTTCGGAATACAAGTCACAAAAGTCAAAAAGTGTGTCATAAAGAAGAAAAAACATGAATCACCGGACCAGATAAATACGGGAAATAACTGGGACCTGATCTCCTACCTAAAGGTCTGGATCTCACAGAGCTCCTTTCGACTCTGTCCTCTGATCTTGTGGACGTCCTTGGCTGCTGCCTTCATCATCTTCTCTACCCGTTTCTCCTGCAGCTGCTCCTCTCGAGTCTGAAACAGAGAAGACGTTGAAACGGCAATTCCCTTAGTGGGATCGTTCTCCTGTCTGGTGGGTTTTCTAACTTGTTTCTCAGCCTGTTTGAGGAGCAGACGGAAGCGTTCGTCCTCTTGGACCCAGGCAGGCAGGTCCCTCTGTCCCTGCTGCCTTGCCTTCTCCAGCTGCATCTTCAGCTCCCGCAGAACCCGCAGCTCCTGGGTCAGCCGGGCCTGCCGTGTCCGGGACACCTGCAGGTCCAGTTCCAGGTCCAGAGCAGTGCGGAGGAGACCGTCCAGACCTTTCACCTGCACTGCAGGCTGCCGAGAGGACAGACAGAAATCCTTAAAGGGGCAGCATTATGGGTTTTCCAGGCATATGGTGACATTTTACAGCTTCTGTTGTCATAAAAATGCTACATATGAAATATGACACACAAAAAATTTGACTTTCTAATTTAACACCTTGAAATTGGGACTGTGTTTCTTTCATAAACTCCTGCTCTTTCCAACACTCACAACATGGCTCCTCTATAACCCTTTAACAATGCTTTTACCAGCATTGCACTGAGAAGTAGTTCATATAAAAAGCTCAGCTGATGCGCAGTTTCACCACACGTTAGCTAATTGCTGCTGGCTAGTCTGAAGGAGCTTAGTGATGGAGTTGCGGGGGAGGGGTGCTCTAAGGTGGAATTTTGGAAACTGCAGCGCCAAGGACTTGAAGCCAAAAATTCTAATTTTCAATGACAAGTACATTTTTTTTATAAAAAATGCTTTCATCATCCCGGACAAGCCCCCAAAGACATAGAGGAGACGATGCCAGTAATAAAAAGGATGATTTATTTCTTCTTTAACCCCTTAACTGACGGTACCAAAATCACCAAAAAAGGCTGAAAAGATATACCCAAATTAAATCAGTTGCTGTTCTTGAACAATTTGAAGTACATGCAAAAGCTTGGTCTCTTTATGAAGATGACAAGCAAAATGTTCTAATTTTTCAGTCAAAAATACTTCAACTGTAAGTAGTTTGTAGCTATTATGTTTGTAACACAAGAGAAATTGTAAAATTTTGCTTCAACCAGATTTTTCATTTTTATTTCTTGTAAATGTACATTGAGTGTTGAATGTGTGGACTGGAAAAAAAACAATAAATCTGTAGAATAAAGTATTCTGCTCATGGATTTCAAGATGGCACAAAAAGAAACATGTCATTTTGGACATGTTTACTTTTGAGGATGTACAGGTGTTGTTAGATAGTTAGACATTTATTGTACAATTAACGTGGCCCAAAATAAAAAAAAATAAAACAAACAAATAAAAAAAAAAAAAAAAAAAAAGACAC